>LAPY01001645.1:66514-81709 GCA_000970635.1 Eragrostis tef
GATTACAGCCCCCCCCCCCCCCCCACGCGCCCCCCTCTTTATAGAGGCGGAAAGCAATTATAATTTCATATAGGTCCTTAATCAAGTCCGTTACGTCTCTTTGCAGTTAGCTTGTCTTCCTTCTCTTTTACTCTTGCCTATGATCCTTCGCTCTTGAGCTGATACCCTTCGCTCTTGAGCCGATACCCTTCGCCTCTATCGGTAAGCTTCGGCATTATCTCCAACACCACTTCAGTAGGAGGATCACCTCAATACTTCTTGAGGAACACCACATGAAACACATCGTGGATCCTTGCTTTAGCAGGCAGGCGCAGTCGATAGGCCACTGTCCCGACGCGCTCCACCACTTGAAAAGGGCCTTAGAAGCGAGGAGCAAGCTTGGCATTGGACTTGTCAGTAATCCCCACTGCAGGGCGCTGGTGCAAACACAACCAATCCCACTCTCCAACCTTGAACTCCACATTGTGATGAGCACGATCATATGTGGTCTTGTTATTACCATATCAAGACAAAATACCTTATGGCTTTAATTCTAGCAGGAAGTTTAAGAGTATGAGTATCATTTTGCAACAGATGTCTAGCATGGTAATAATTGTATGCAGACCTTTGCCAGTAACCATGTATACTTTTTCAAATGCACATGCTTTTAGAGCTGATTCCGGAGTACATAACATGAGCCTTGGGCATCTAGCCTCTTCAAAAAAATAGTTGTCTATACTCTTTCGGTAAGTTTCAGGTTCACTAAATGCTGCTAACACCATTCTTTAACTGTGCTGTTACCTGCTAAGATGGTTATCTGTTGGCTATCAAATTCCATAGAACCAAGATAGATATTTAAGAATTTCCATAGCTTACAGGTTTGGATTTAGGAGCTACAATCTAATATTCAGTAAATGTGGACTTCATGCTGCAACTTCTGCTGTTTCTACATGACCGGTTATAAATATAACTTCTCATGTCCTTGGTAGCATGGTTGCTACTTGTACTAAGACACTCTTGAATATGGATGCTAGTTGGAAAAGAACACAAGTGTAATTCTCTTCCGTTAAATTCCTGTGCTTGAAGTATAATTTTCCAAGTTTGTCTTATTCTGTTTTAAATTCCTGTGCTTGAAGTATAATTCTATATGATCCCATCTTACAATTTGTTGATTTTAATTTGACAGGAACAAAGCTGCCGAACCATGTGTTTGATCTCTGCATAGCTGATCATTGCCGATATGTATTTGCATGCTCAGACAGACAATGACGACGCCATCTCTTTCTACAAGAAGTTCGGGTTTGAAATACATAACTAGTATAAGAACATAACACCACCAGATTGGTAGGTTGTTACTAAATTTATCGGCCAGTCTGCTACAAAGAAATGAGCAGCCTTTCACCATTTGTGACCCACCACCACCACCTGAGTTATGGCCTAGATAATTGTGGTCTTGTCGCAGTTTGTGCTGTGTTTCCATTTTGTGAGCTCTAACGTTATAGACATGAGTACATTGAGTAGCTTGCTACCACAGCTCTGAGACATAATTTACATTGAGACTGTTCATTTACCCCATCTTGCGTCAGGGCATGAATTCACGCCTAACTGTATCTTGATCTGCCGTTTTTCCGGATACCTTTGATGTTACATGAAATCGCAATGAGGGCTGTATGCCCATTCTGGCTTGTTTAAGTTGTCATGTTCTTTGCATATCTTTCGTTGGCTTTATTATCCCAATAATCATGTGTGCGTTGCGTAATCTAATTTAAACCTTTGATATCTGTTCTTATGAATTTACACGAGGCAAACCCAGCTGACATGCAGGAAGGACTTATTGTATTATTGACGAAATAGTGGGTGAAATGATGCTCCCCTTTTCCCCTACCCTGCTCATCCAGTTCTTCCCCCGAAATCGGCCAGATATATGATGTTTTTTTTTCCGATTCCACTTAGCAGCACTCCACTGCTGGAGGGGAGCCATGTAGCGCCAGGATGGGATCGCCGCCACTGCCTCGTTGCCTATGCAAATTACCTACCCCTGAGGTCAAACATAATCAGTAATCCTAGAACCACAGATCTCCAGCCCCAACACCAATTCCTATCCAATGTTTACCAAATTATCAGTTTTCCAAATCACGAGCCTCAATTCCCAACCAATCGAACCCCACCAAATCACACTAGATCCCTAATTGACAGAGCTGCAGTCAGGTTTCGGCTTACTCAAGGTAATTGTCCTTGAAGACGTCCTTCCCTTCCCTGTCCTCCTCGTAGGGCGGCAGGGGCGGGGGCAGCGGGGTTGTTGTCCTCAAGGAGTATGTGCTCCTCGCTGTCGTTGTCTGAGTAGGAAGACGAACCGTGGTTGCCATCGTCACCGTGGTCGGTGGTACCATAGGCTCGCTCTTCCTCTTCCCCATCCTGTTGCTTCACTCTAGCGGCTCGAGGCGGAGGTGGCGATCCCATCCTGGTGCTCCGTCTTGTGTAGTCTGGGGAGAAGTTGGATGCACGCAGCGAGTGCGAGGGTGTAAGCTCCATTAGAGCATCAAAACCCTAAAGGTATGAATGTTTTGGTGAATGGATGAGACATGCAATGTGACTAACGAACTTGTCTAGTCTTATCTCTATAGGTCAAATGAGTGGGATTATGGATAACAATCAATCTTATTCAACAAATCAAGACAAAGGATGATTGGTTGCTACATCAACTTGAGGGAAGGACTTGATGGAGTCACGCCTTCCCTTCCCTGTCCTCCTCGTAGGGCGGCAGGGGCGGGGGCAGCGGGGTTGTTGTCCTCAAGGAGTATGTGCTCCTCGCTGTCGTTGTCTGAGTAGGAAGACGAACCGTGGTTGCCATCGTCACCGTGGTCGGTGGTACCATAGGCTCGCTCTTCCTCTTCCCCATCCTGTTGCTTCACTCTAGCGGCTCGAGGCGGAGGTGGCGATCCCATCCTGGTGCTCCGTCTTGTGTAGTCTGGGGAGAAGTTGGATGCACGCAGCGAGTGCGAGGGTGTAAGCTCCATTAGAGCATCAAAACCCTAAAGGTATGAATGTTTTGGTGAATGGATGAGACATGCAATGTGACTAACGAACTTGTCTAGTCTTATCTCTATAGGTCAAATGAGTGGGATTATGGATAACAATCAATCTTATTCAACAAATCAAGACAAAGGATGATTGGTTGCTACATCAACTCGAAGGAAGGACTTGATGGAGTCACGGCGATGGATGGATCGAGGCTAAGGACATGATAGAAACAAGCAAGTGTAGCTTGTTTAGATGTTTATTCTGTTTCTTCTTACCTTTTGGACAAGTTCAACAAGATACAGGCTCACTCACACTGATGACTCGGTCCCACATGCAGCTCACAGGCTGTTACACAAATACGCCATACAATGGCGGAAACGAAACAGAAACACACATAACCCAGAAATACGCTTCCTTCTTACTATTGCGCATCCGGCACACCTAGCCACTGTCGGGTGTGACACGTCCCCGCTGCTGCGCCTGTGAGTCTGTGACTCCTACAGCTGCGACAGCGAGGGCGCCAGCGGCGGCCTCGTGAGCGGCAGCGAGCCCTCGCCGTCGGTCGCGCCCTTCTTGAGGGCGAAGGAGCTCCCGGCCTTGACGAAGGAGTTGCCGAGGCTGCTCAGGCTCGGGCTTGCCAACATGATCGTGCTCACCCTTAGGGACGACACCATGCTCAACTGTCATCTCAGATCGCGGTCGTCCGCAACGGAAGAGGAGGAGCATGATCCCGCCGCCGGGATCTAGCGCGCATGTCGAGTTTGGCGGTGGCGGAGGCGGGGATCGAGAGATCAAGATGACCATCACGTGGTGTGGAGATCTCACGCAGGAGGGGCGAAGGAAGGAAATTGAAGAAAGGCAATGAAAATGCAATCAACATGGCCGACAATTAAGGAAGGAAGGAAATCAAGTGGCCGGCAATCAGGGAAAGCAGGGTACGGTGGGCAGATAAAAAATTTTCGGTGAGTTTAGACGTCGGGAGAGGGTCTGAAACTTGTGCAAATTGTGTCATCCGTGACACTCGGGTGACAATCTGGTGACATGGTGTACCCATGTTTTTGATCTAACGGCTGTGATTAGAGGGCGAGATTTAAATCTTTGGTTGGTATATAGGTGGGTAACATCTGGTAAGGTAAAACTGATTTTCCTCACAACTGATTTTTTAAGGGTCCGCACTGTGGACTTACAAAGAAAATACTAATATAAGAAAAGAAAGATATATAAAGATAAAAAAGAGTAAAGATAGAGGAGGGAAGGACCCGGACTCCAGACCAAACGCATCCTTAGATTCCGGAAAATTATCCCCCGACGAGCCCTAAATCCCCTCGGCTTTGCCTGTTGTCCCCTGCGCGAGACTGTTCACATCGCCCGCCTGCCTTCTCAACGGTTCAGCGCGAAGAGCCCGAGCACCACACTTCTTTCATCTATTCCGGGGGTGAGGCTCACATCATCGCCCTGGCTTTGCCCTTGCCGGGACTGGGTCGCCCGCGAAGTGTGGTATCTGATTCGAAGTCGACGCTCAGATCCCCTAGATCCTCTTCGCGGTGGCGTTGGTCGAGGCTGCGAGGTCCTGGTCAACGCCTTGGCCACCCTCTAAAACCACCGCCTTCAGGTGCGTCCAATCGAATCCCTTGACTTCACCTTTCACTACTGGGCCCGATTCTTGGTTTCTCTAATCTGCTGTTTATCTACAATCACTGTAAAATTGAAGCTAATTGATTGGTGTAGTCCACACAATTTGTTGGTTCATTGCTCTGCACCGAGAATTGAATTTAATTCATATTTCATAGCCCTCAAACACTCTGTGGAACATGGATATAAGCATCTTGTTGCTGTGTTATCCATAGCTTTAAGGTTCAGGCGCAGCGACTCGCACCCTTCCATCTGCCTACACTACCAAAATTCAGTACCACTTACATTCCTTGTTTCTGCCAGTTTCCCCCTTTCCAATTGCTGCTGTTCCATGTAGCATCCCACTGCCACCCCCATCCCCTTTCCACCAAAATTCGAACACGTATCTTGTAAAAATATAACAGCCGCAAATTCAGTCACATTATTTGTGTACGCCTTGTGGAAATCCTGACCTCTCCTGTTATCCCAAGTAGCAAGGTAGATGAACATTGAACAATGAGCAACGCAAAAACATAACAAGTATATAACATGTTAGATTAGAAAAAATACTGTGAATTAAATAGCAGCATCTGTGCATGACAACACGGCGTAACTATAATGATGTCACACCAGTCCACAAGTGAGTCTAATGACATGCTTAATATTTGTATTTGGCATATAATATAGTTGCTTCCTATGTTTGATAAGATCCTACCAATTCATGTGCAACCTGAACCTATTCTTAATCAAATTAGGGTGCTCATTAGTTACTTAGTTTAGTTCTCATTGCCCTCACTGTGTCACGGTATATCACATTTGAACCATTGATCCCCCAGCAACTAATCTGGATAAGCAGAGATAAAGCAGTTCACCCAGCTTAGCTCAATGATTTGTTTTCTCTTTTCTAGTATCCACTATCCAGGTTTTCTAGTACCCATATTATCTCTTTTCTTAGTATCCAGATTTGCTGCCTTGTTCCAATTGACATAGAACTCTTGCTCAGCAACCCAAACATTGGGTAAAACTTTTGTTTCTAATGATTTATTCATTGCATGGCTTAGATGAATACAGAGTTGCATCCTCATGATTACAGTAAATTCTCTTGATAGTCTATATTCTTGGAGATCTTGGAATAACATATGCACAGTGAAACCTATTATTTATATTCAGATTATTGTTGCTACATTAGCATCATATCGTGTAGTATTATTTATATGTTGCTTCTGCATCTGATAAGGGAGATGGAGGTTACCGTGCCAGATGGAGTAATGCACTTATCTGACTCATCTGCTGAAGATAGAAGTAATTTAAGCCATCATAGGAGAGAGCTAGAAAAGGTAACTGATGTGCAAATTTATTTCCATGGTCCGACTGCAGTGGTGTATAGGTCCTGGCTAGTTACATGAACAACTTTTTTTGCATCAACCATTCGTTTTGTGTCAATATCTAAATGCACAATGTTGGTGTATGGTTACTTACTATCATTCCTCTCAAACATTTAGGGCGAGAGTTCTAGGATTCGGAAGCTAACTGCACAGGTGGAGCAAATGGCTTACAACCTTCGTCCACGGAAGGTTGATCCAGCTACTGAGCAAAGGAGATCAGAATTTGAGAAACGGAGGAAGCAGAAGAAGCAGAAAAGGGACAAGCAGAAAGCTGAAGATTTTAAAAGTCTTTCTGGCCAAATCAAAACTATGATGGATGCCTTTCCTGAAGATAGTGATGCTGAGGATGACCAGGATCTGAATAGAAGTAAGTACATTCATCGGCAATTCATCCTCGGTCATTCTTATTTCTTATAAGTACTGTTTAACTGTTATTAACTCCACCCTTATTCATCTCCTTGTAGCTGAGATACTAAATGCGGACGAAAGTGCACTTACGAAAGGTGTCTGCCACTTCCATTTTCTTCCTCTGCTAAATGTTTCTTATTTAAGTGGGCATGCTGAAGTTTTCATGATATTCCTTTTAGCAGCACAAGCTATAACTGATGAAAATATTGCTGACATTATGTCAAAGTCCGTGCCATACTTTTCATAAAATAAATAATCGTATGATACTGATTTTTGTCCAACCTCAAAGGTTATTTAAATGTGCTGTCAAAAGCGAGCTTAAGTAATGAACATATGAAAGAAAAGAAGAATTAATCATGCATGTAAAATATGTCAATACTACATTCTAGTGATCAGTGGTTTTTATCTTTCACATTGTCTCAGAAATACTTCCCCTGCTTTTTAATGACCTATCAAGTAAAAGTATTTATAATATTCACACGTGTTCTATTTGACCAGAGTGGTGCCCGTATTTTTCTGGACTGGATATTGAGTATTCATGTACACTAAAGAGTGCCAGTTGGGAAGTTGAGAAGTTGGCTTTGCAGGCTGCCCCATCTGTGGTAGCGTTGCGATCTTCTACAGGTGGTCCCTTGATTGCCACTTTTTTCTTGCTGATTCTTGTCTTGAACTGTTCATTTCATGATGACACAATTTTTTTAACAGGAGAAGATAAACTTTATTTTTCTTGCTCTGGTACCATCGTTGAGGTTTTGGAAGGTAATGGCTTCATTGTGACAGTTGCAAATTTGGTTAAATGTGAAGATGCTGATGAAGTTTTTGAAGAGCTTAAGGTTAGTCCATCTTCACTGTATGATACTGGTGAAGTCTATGTTTTGCCTTTCCATGTGACCACTGATATTTTTTTTCCTATGTTTTCTGTAGATTGAAGTATATTTGCAAAATGGTCGAGTCCTTGATGGTGATGTTTTACACTGTGATTTCAATTACAACGTATGTGTGATTCGAATTGGGTGGTCTGAAGTTGGTAGTTCTTACCATCTGACCAGAAAGTCCTTTGACGACACCAGGGACGTGGGCTGTTTAAAAGACGTAGTTGCGCTGGGTCGTGACAGAAGGACCTGCTGCTTGTTAGTTAGTACAGGAATGATTACTCCAAAAGTTAGTGAGCTTGACTGTGAAGAGCTTTTAGTGTCCACTTGCAGGATTTCAAAGGTGAGCATTATCAAATGTTAATACGTGCAAAATATATTGTTGCTAAATTGCGTGTTTACTCAACATCTTTAAAATGTTAATAAATCAAGACTTTTATATGAAAACATCCGTAGAAGCCTGAAACTTTTCTAGAAAATAGGATGCGACATAGCTCCACAAGATACTCTTTGGCAATGCTTATCCAGTTTCTAACCTAGGATTAAATGTTGTGCTGATCATAATTAAGTTGGTTACATGTCATGTCATGGTATAAAAAAAAACTTGAGCTGGGGGGTTAGGACCGCCCCCACGGCATTCAATTAAGAACAAGTCGACCTCCTCTCATGGGCCGAGAACCCCCCCCCCCCCCCCCCCCCCACACACCCACCCCCCCCCAAAAAAAAAAAAAAAGGGGGGGGGGGGTGCATACTCCAATTTGAGGCCTGGAGGTCAGGTAGCATTCAAAAGATTATTGAACAGAAAACAAAATCCTCAATCACATGACATGTAAGAGATATGCAATCAAACAGCAATGAAATGAACAATATACAAAGCTGTTCTAAATTCCACTGCTATTTTGTTTGTTATAACCATGTCCTACTATTTATTAACATATATCGGTGTTACAAGTCACTAATTTCTTTACAACAAGGGTCTCTCGCAACCCGTGTGTTGAAGCCAATACACAATACGCTTCGCATACAATACAAGAATGGCCAGGTACAGGCACAACACATGATATAATCACACAAAATTCGCATTTGTTTGCTCTTCCTATGTAGCCTACAGAAGTTGAGCACCACCAAATGGGTTTTGTTGCTGATGTCCGTTGTTTGCCACGGGGAAAGCCCCAAAGCCAGTGTCCAAAAATGGGTTCGGTGCAGAGCCCATTCCCAGCGGTTGTGGTTGCATCGGTGGTCCAAAAGGATTAGGCTGCATCATGGTTGGTATCTGCGGATGCTGCTGAGACATGGCGGCCATTTGAACTGATGGTGGAGGAGCTACTTGGTTGATGGTATATTTGGTGACTTTAACTAAGATTACAAATCTTGTAGAAAACTCGGAGTTAGGGAAGTCCCATGTTTGTGCATTGATCTCTATTTTGTCCCTTGATTTTCTTATTCTCCTAGTTTATTGTGATAAATTTACAGCTTATTAATCTGGTTTGTGTCCATTTGAGGACGGATTACTTTACTGATGATGCAAAATAGTACTATTCTTTACAAAGGTGTACACAAAGCTTTATAGTTTTGAAATATTAGCCCATATCTGCTGATGGTATTAGGTGGGTGGTCTTGTTTCTGTTTGAAGAGATTTAAACCTTAAACTATGTGTCTTTTGGATGACATTTAAACATTCTCTTGTGCCTGTGAAGTTGTATCGATTTCTGATGGTGTGCTTCCATGCTGTTTCTTTTATTGTGTATATTCATGAAGAATAATGAGTACTAACTTATTTGATTAATCTTTTAGGCAAACATTTTTTTAGAGCATTAGCCAACAACAATTTTATATGTAGGTGTATACTGCTTAGAAGATGTTGGTAGCTGATGACAAGTAAAAAAGCTGTGGATGTTCCTTTTAATTTCCTATGATTTTTCTATATGATTTATCTTTGATTGTTTGGTCTTCTTGTTTCCTCTAGATTGAAATTATATTGGATTGCCACGAATTTAATTATGTGAGTTCTTTTATTAGCAAATTTCTTGCAATGATTGATGCAAGGTTGGAGTTCTTTGTGAGTATAGTACTGAGTTTTACATACGCTAGTACATCGGGAGGCCAAATAGTAACAACCTGAGGAGAATAGCGCTAGGTGAAGGTGATCGTAGTTTGGTAGGAATAAATCTCAAATGGCCGGTCCAGGGAAAGACGATAAATAGGGCTTTAGTTGATTGATCTTGTTTATTACATCTTTGTTTAATCCAGTGACAATATGGTTCCTCAAATAGCTACATTGCTTGTGCTAACTAAGATAGAATACTGACAACTAACTGAACATTTCTTCTAAATTTACCTTTCCGAATGGTTAATGCTTCTGAAAATATCTCTAACCAAGCTAAATGTAACTAACCAATATATTAAACTGTTTAACTTTTATCTCCCTTCTCAGTTATTAATACGAATTTCCTGGCGAGCTGATGTGGGGCTACTGCTGTCTTAACTATGTCTGTTGTGGCCACTTTTCTGTAATGTGCACATGACAGCTAGTAACCTCTATGTCAGCCTTGAGACCACTCATATAAAATGACATTTCCCTGTTATACCATTACAACATATCCTTGTAACTAACATGGAAATAAAGCCTGTTACCAGATCCACGCTCTTGCCAGAGCCGGTTCTTTTTTACGTGTCATTCTGTCAAATATTAACTGTATCTTATCTCTATGCATAGACAGAATGCTTATTTGCAGTCAGTCCATATGTTGATATACAAAATTCCTACTCTTTTATATTATGCAAACTCTGGATGCTCATCCATCTTTATTCTTTTTTGAGTAATTTAATTTTGAATACCAACCTATTGACAGGAAGAAGTTGGAGGCCCTCTGATGGATTTTGATGGAAATTTCATTGGGATGAATTATTATGACACTGCTGAAACTCCGTTCATTCCAAGTTCCATCGTGTCCACGTGTTTATGGCATCTCAAAACACTTGGGTATGTATGTCACTATTTTCCTTTGCTTAAATAAAGAAAAAATATGATGACTTTAGGTATGCATCTCCTTGGGATTGTCAGTTCATGGTTATAGGCTGGCATGGTGCATTCATGACTGGTTATCTTATATATATCCACTTCAGCTTTTAATTCCTAACTGTATGCTGGGGTGATTTTTGCTACATATATCTTGTCATGAGGGTATTTATTTTATGGCTCTTGAGAATGGACACCATGTCATAAATATTATCATATACACAACAAACTTGTATGGTTGATGGAACCTTCTTAGACTTAAGCTGGTTCCTAGAAAGATAAAACCTACACTGAATTTGACTATCAAGCATCCAAACGCCTATAATTGTTAATCAAGAGCCCACTAGAAGCATCCTTCTTGCTGATAGCAAAATTGCGCAGTTCATGAAAATAAGTTACTGTAAAGAGAGATTATTGTAGTCTCAATGGGAAAACTTGTCAGTGCTGTTTTGGTCTATATGCTTCTCATTCATGTAACATACCAAGTTTTAAAGCGCATCATGGAATAGTAAAGGCTACACATCATTCACGTACACATTTGGTCTATATTTTATTGCTTATGCACGTAACATAGTGTTGCAGCTTTCTAATGCAGAACACATAGTACAAGTTTTGATTCTTTTTTTTTTCCATGCAATATGCAGTAAAGTTTCAAGACCATGGCTCGGGCTGCGAGTCAGAACTCTTTATGCAAATGGTGGGGCTAATGGTGTGATTATAAAGAAGGCATGCATCTTTTCCGTTCTGTTGTCTTTCTTGCTGGTGAATATAATTCTCTTATTTACCCTGTTCTACTTTCACTCGTTTGGTAAATGATAGACGTGTTGGAATTGCAGATAGAAAGAGAATCTTCAGCAGAAGCATCTGGTTTGATTGAAGGGGATATAATCAATCGAGTTAATGGTATGCATTTTTCCAGTGCAGCAGAGGTATGTTTCGAATCTGTTCTTTCTTGACCTTGTACGAGCCATTCGGGCTGAGCACATGCAAGGTGTATGTGTTTGGTTGCTTGTTTCTACTGTGCCAGGCGGTCGTGAGGTCTCCTTTTGATTGTATGTGGTGGTGGGGAGCCAGATTATATGAGGTTACCCCTTGTAGGAGGTGATGCACTGATGTTGCGGCTAAGGTATAGTGAAAAGGCTTTAAGAGGGATTTCTGAGACCAGGAGGGTACCTGTTGCACAGGAGAGGCAGGAACTAAATAGATTGTTACTTAACCATGGTTGATACATGTATTCCTATTTGTATGGAGGTTTGACTAATCTCCTAACAAACAGATCACTAGAGATTAAAAAAAGCAAGCTTTTCCTAAAAACCATATTATAGAAACTTGAGAAATGGTAGGTATAGGTAACGGGTTCAAGAAACTTTAGATAAATTGTAGGGTAGAGTTGCCTCGCTCAACTAGAGTTAGTCAAGGTTTACAAATTTCTCCACTCATGTTCCAGTTTTAGACTCCAACAATTTGCATCTGCTTAGTCTGGCAAAAGAGAAAAAATGAAAAAAAAAAGAAAAAAAGGAAAAAGGAAAAAACAGGTATACCCAACGAATCAGGCCTAACAGGCAGAGAAGGCAACTAAACACGAGTCTCTTGCATGCTATACTTCGCCATACCACCTAATGCTGGCAATCAAACACAACCATAATTTTTAGCATCGAATTCTTTGTTGACAGCATGCTTTTTCTGTACCAGCTAGGTGGCATATTGTTGGACATAGGTGCTAGGAATGCAAACAGTGGTGATGACTATTACCTTAAGGTTTGATCTGTTGAATTATTGACAGCACAAACTTATTAGCTATAGCAATGTTAACTGGAACTTTCTGATTGGTGCCACTTCTCTGATTTTTACATACAATACAGTTTGGTGTGCGAGATTCTGAACTTGAAGGAAGAATTGTTATCAGGAAGTCTGTAGCTGCTGGTGGACTTAATAGGTAAGTTTTACGTGTTATATTAAACAGTTAATGTGGAATTAGTGAAGTGTTTTTGAGTTGGTAGGAATTACTATACGATTGTTTACTTGCAGGTGGCCTTTTCCAGTGCCAATAATTGTTCGGAAAATTTTTGTAAGGAAGTCTGTAGCTGGTGGTGGTTTTAATAGGTAAGTTTTACCTGTTATATTAAGCAGTTAGTTTGGAATTAGTGAAGTGTTTTGGTTTGGTAGGAATTACTAGATTATTTTTTACTTGAAGGTGGCCTTTTCCAGTGCCAATAATTGTTCGACACTACAGCAATGGAGTACCTGTCCGCGATGCATTTTTCAAGCTGGAATGCTGATAAGACGCTCATAGAGATACTTTTGTCGAACTTGTGCATTGTAACTTATTTCACACTGTCCCTTTAACGGTTAGCCGTTCCCTCCCTTCTTTCTCGTACTATTACGGTTCCTTAATGATCAGGTTGCCGCTATGAATTCTGTTTGCAATTATGCACCTTTGAAGTCACAATGCAATCGTGCAGTCTCATGAATCCGTTGCATGTCTCTCCCGTAACAAAGTATATGGGACTGGACGAGGTCAAACTTCGTCCACCTGAATACCTGATATCACGTTACTGCGTCCGCAAGAGAGAGGGAAAAAAAAAAAGCTACTGTACTAAACCAAAACTCACCACACATCTGACAAATAAAGGAAAACCACACCTTTTAAGGTTAAAATAAAATGAACTTTGCCAACGCTGCCCAGCGCAGTCATGACCAATCGGGCGGCAGGGTCTGGGCTAAAAAAGGCACGGTTCATTTAAATTTTTTTTTAGCCAACGTTCATTTAATTTTGTGCTGGCATGGTGTGGTTTAAATTTCGGGCCATGCCATGTCAGCCCAGAGTGTTCGAGTATCAACCCATGGCATGATTAGGCCTTTTCGTGCCATGCCAGCCCCTTAGGCTCACAATCACGGCAGTCCATGATTGCGTTTTCTGTTCAATAGAAAATGGTGAAAATCAGCCGTATGGAAATCAGAGAAAAAAAGTCTGGTAAGGGTTTGAACTCACAACTTACAGATTTAAAAGCAAGAGCATAATAACTACACATGTCCACCTTTGACGCTTTATATGAAAAATATATATTATCATGTCGTGTTGTGCCGCTCCTTGGGCCGCAACCCCAGCCCAAGCCCCAAGGGGGGCACGGCTCGATGAATTTCATCTCGGCCCAGGCAGGGCACACGCCTTCGCTTCGTGTCCGCCTACTTGTCCCGTCTTGTTTGGCTGTCGCTTCGTTTAAAATGTTTTGAAAACCATGCTACTAGTACGTCGCAGAAATCAGAATCTTGAGTGACAGTGACTTGTGGGTTCGGTTGCTTCAAATAAACCAACGGCTAGGCGCCAAACGCTAAACTGCAGATGTTATCGACAACATATAATACATAAATATGCATTTAATGGTTGAGTTGACACTGTAGCAATGAATTTCTATCGTTCCATGAAAAATGATGTATGGTGTGAATAGAACTGCAGCTTGGTGCTTTTTTTTTTCATTTAATCCGCCAAACGCCCCAATTTTCGCAGCTGAGCTTATCTAGGGGTTGTTTGGATCTTGCCTGAAAGAGGCTGCCTAGACCAAGCGGTCAAAATAGAATGCCTGGAATGGCTACCTAGCTGCCTGGCAGACAATCAAGCAAAAAGGCTAAGGCTCGAGTGAATGCATATTTTTATTTCAATAGTTTTAAGAATGCTACATCAGATCTAGAATTTTCATATGATTAATGAAATGACTCAATGCACAATTTCATCTTGGGCATGTTCAGCTGGTTCATTTTTCAGCTGGCTGGTATGATTGTAGCTAGGCTGATCAGTTCATAAACAAAACATAATATTAAATTGTTGTATTGAGATTGGTCAAAATGTATTGAGATGAAAATTTTTGCTCTCAATAGGTCTTTAAATGATCTTTCATATATATGAAACCGTGTCAAATTCTCTTTTTTGTCTTAATTGATGTGCATGACATCTATTTTGTTAATGTGACATTTTATTTATCTTATTTAATGTTGATGAAACATGAAAGGACAATGAGATTGGCCTAATGCATGACCCGAGTCCATGCTTCATTTTTTAAGGCATCGGCGGCGGGTCGGGTCCTATGCAGTGCCTCTCAATGCAGAGAGCTGCATTTGACGATATCTGAACCAACCATTACCGCAAAGACTGATCGCGGCTGCATTTGACGATATCTGGGCCAACCATTTCCGCAAAGACTGATCGCGATAACAAGGGGCCTCTGCACCCACTCGGCCACAGCTACCGGACAGTAAAACGGCGGTGAAAAAGAACAGAGAAACCAACTGACCAGAAAGCGGTCGTGTGTCGAGGGCACCAGCAGAGCCGCAGCGTTCCATCTCCTACCAACGCTAGAAGGGGGGAGGAGGACAAGGCGGAGAGTTAAGCCAGGGTGCGTTGCGGTAGGAGAGGGAAGCGAATCCACGACCTCCGTTGGTAAGGATCTGGCTCGCTTTTTTTCCCCGTATTTTTTTTTAAAATTTTATCTGTGTCATTTCTCGGTGTTCTGCGCGGCCTTTTTCTCCGCCGCCGCCGGGGACTCTCCTTAATTTTGCGGTGAAAACCCTGTCTAGTTTGTAAATGCTGTCGGCATATGCTGATATGCGGTATTTCGCCAATTAAAGGCCGCTGGTGTCCGGATATAGGCAGCATTCTCTTATTTGTGGATCACTGAGATTACAGATTATAAATTTTCAATTTGAATACCTGACTACGAATTCTTCTACGACCAACGGCTAGCTTCTGGCGACTCGCCAGGCAACGCCCCTCCCGGCCGGCGCTGTCCCGGCGACGGCCGCCACGCAGACCTCCAGCGACCAAATCCAATGCTCCGCGCCCCCGTCCTCCTCAGATCCAGACACCCCCTAGCCCTGCCTCGGCTTCGCCAGCCATAATCACATC
>LAPY01001645.1:82785-96001 GCA_000970635.1 Eragrostis tef
CCCGGCGACGGCCGCCACGCAGACCTCCAGCGACCAAATCCAATGCTCCGCGCCCCCGTCCTCCTCAGATCCAGACACCCCCTAGCCCTGCCTCGGCTTCGCCAGCCATAATCCCATCCATCTTTTCCCCTCCACCGAGAGAGTCACCTGGTCCTCCGATGAAAAGGACGACGATGCGGTACTCGGTACTCGATTCGCCGTTGACAGGAGCAAAGCTGGCCCCGGCGAGCCCTCACTGGGCCCCAGCTGATTCCCCCAGAATCCAAAAGGCGGCCCCTTGCGACTGAAATCTGAGATTGTGGTACCTCACGGGTTTGTCCAGCCGCATTTTACAGAGAAGAAAGATACAGAGTTGAGGACCGTCAACAAGTCGAGAGCCTACCATCCCAGCAAGAAGCCATGGAGGCTTTGTATCTTGGAGACCGTCCAGACTTGGAGCAGTACAACTTCCCGTACACAGAGGAGAAGAGCCGGAGGGTGGAATTCTTCAAGTCGCGTTCGCTGCTGGTGTCGATGGGGCGCAACAGGCCTCACACGGTGCCGGACCAGGTGCACGACGCCTTCTGCCGCAAGTTCAACATCGACCCCCTCAGCCTGCAGGTGGCAAAAGTACCAGCCAAAGGACTTCCTGGCAACCTTCACATACCAGCAAGACTAGAGGCGCTGTCCGGCCTTGACTTCTTCAGCTTTGAGGATAGACAGCTCAGATTGAGGCACTGGTCAGTCAGGCATGGAGGCATGGAGCCAACCGAACAGCACTGAGGTATCATGTGAAACTTTGTTTGGAAAATCTCCCGATGCACTTATGGGCAGACGAGTGTGTGGCATGGGTAATCAGCAGGTCATGCTCTTTCCATTTTGCTGAGGAGCACATAGGAAATCCTACGACTGCTGGTCATGGACAAGGGAGCCATCCCCCATGTTTGATGAGGCTTTAATTCTCCCCAACGCTGCTATGGAGGAACAACCAACATGGGATATGGCCACTGAACTTCCGCCCCTGGACACGTCTCCTGAGCTGCCCGCGGGGCGAGAGTCGTAGGAACGCAGAGCTGCATCAACTCCAGCCAGCAGCACCGGGGTGACAGAGCCAGGTTGCCTCACACTAGAGGGAGCAGAGCAGAGCCAGCCAGGTGACCAGCTTGGCTCCTTCCTCGGCATGGTGTCCATGCCATCACAGGAGCTACTCCTTGCCACTCCAGCAAAGAAGAGCAGCAGAGAAAATGAGGAAAGACATAGCAGGACTGAGGTCAGGCGTAGCGGCAGAATCGCAGAAAGGATGAAGAAAGTGGGCAACTAAAACACAGCGGAAATCGCTCGAGAATTGACGGCCAAGAAATTAGGCGCTCTCTCGCCGACCAAAAGCTTGACAGAGGCTGCAAAGAAACGTCTCACTGATCTGTTTGGCGCGCCTCTGACTGAGGAAGCAATGGAAGCCATAGAAGCTCTCTTAAAGGCAATGAACCAGAACATGTCTGCACCAAACAAGAAAGCGAGGGCAGGAAAGAAGGGTAGTGCAGCAGCAGCCAAGTGAAGATGGAGGAACAGGCAGCAGCCATTTTGTTGAGCTTTGCTCGGATGTTGTATCCACGTTTGTTTGTTTCCAGTTTTTGTTAGCTGTTGGAGCGTGTGTCCAGGGCCCTGGGGCTGCACCTGTGCAAATCCAAGCCACGCAGGCCACTATGGCTGCTGGTGCTGCATGGGTACAGTGGCGTATGGGTGTGGAAAACTTTGTTTGTTCTGTTTTTGTGCTTGGAATAAAATGGCTGCTTTCAGAGTTGGTGCATGGGAACTTTTTTTTTTCCCCTTTCTGTTATTGGAAGTGATTTTCCTACAATATAACTGCAAAATTCTTGCAATGATGGCATGGGCAATGACCATCTGTGGATGCCTGTCCTTGTTTCCTACTTTTTGGCGTAGTTTCAGATTATGCTCTTCTACTATAGTTTTTCTCATTTTAAAAGGCATTCAACTGATTTCTGCTATTCGACTGATTTCTGCTAGTTTTTTCATTTCACAGGGAACATGGTTCAGCAAGAACAAGAGGGACCCGAGAAGCGGTTTGCACGCAGGATATTCAGTGATCACGGAAGCCCGACAGTGAGAGTACGGTTACGGTTATATGACAAGACTGGCAGATGGGATACGTATTCTGGAAACGGATTTGTGGTCTATTCAGATTCGGACATAACTCTCATTATGTCTTGTGGTCATAACTTTGAAGGCTACAGGCAGCATAGCCAAAAAGACCTCATTTTTGCTGAATTTGGTCAGCATGAGCTCGAAGCTGAGCTTGTGTTTATGGAGGTTCATAAAGAGGTTTCGTTGATCCGTCTAGACCGAGTCAAAAACAAGAACTTTGAAGTTGCAGCAAATCATCGCTGTGTTCAGTGGTCTGGTCACAAGCTAAGGAAACATGAATTAGTTGGTATCTTATCTTTCATGAATGATCCGGAAGGTTGTCCGGTAAATAAGCTTTCAGGCTTTGCTGGAACCGTAACGTGAGTTATCCCACACAATAAAATAGTTTCTCAAATGTTTTAAACATTCGTTTACTGTTAGCTTACCCTTGCATTATGTTATATATATAGTTAGTGGTAGTCCTTAGCAGTTTACAGCTTTATTACATGAGTTCTGCCAGTTACAGGCGAGCTCTAATTTTTTTTTTATCTTTTTGACAGTGCTGTCAAGGCAGTTAAATAGAATGCTGGGCATGCTTCCTGTTGGAGATCATGTCCACAGAATAGCCGGCCACTAGGGCCTGAATCCTGGACAATACTTCATCATATTAAACAGAAAATGCAGCTGCTCCTGCAGCACAAAATCTCCCTCTTTCAGTTCAACCTAACATTAATTTTTCTTTTGTGCAGTGCCTGTGAACGTGTAATCAGTTTTAAACTTATTCCAGTGAATTATATCATAACCGCGGATTATGCTTGCGTGCAAGGAAATTCAGGGAGTCCCATTTATGATGCAAACGGTGTTGTCGGTATTCATGTTGGAGGTGCGAATCAGACCTCGTATTTTCTGTCTCTGGATGGTGTAAAAATCGTTCTGAAACAACACCTGTCAAAGGTACAAAACATATTTGATTGAGAAAAGTTTCTCTTTTCTTTTATCTTTGATTTAGCTAATAATAAACTCTATTTTCGATAGTCTGGTGTCCATGGGTCTGATGCTATTGAAGATCTGATCAGTGAAATAGCCCGTAAGGAAAGGTTAAGTTGGGCATTTCCTAGAATTCGACATGGGAGAGCGACATCATGATGATGATAATGGACACATATTTCAGCACTTTTGCAAAGGGATCATCAGCGCACCTTCAATCTGTATTAGATTTTCTTTTGTGTCGCGCATTGTGAGACTTCTGAATGGGTGCCCTTGATGCCTTGGTCAGGAGTGCAGTATGATGTTGGACGCACCTGTTATTTACGTTTTGGCAGTCATGTGCTGTTAATATGTCCTAACTCCTGCTTTAACACAAAGAGATCCGAAAGATCCTTTATTCTGTACAAATTAAACTAATGTATCATCAGCGCACTTTCAATCTGTATTAGATTTTCTTTTGTGCCGCGCATTGTGAGACTTCTGAATGGGTGCCCTTGATGCCTTGGTCAGGAGTGCAGTATGATGTTGGACACACCTGTTATTTACGTTTTGGCAGTCATGTGTTGTTAATATGTCCTAAATCCTGCTTTAACGCAAAGTGATCCGAAAGATCCTGTATTCTGTACAAATTAAACTAATGTTGTTTCCTTATTCCTCGCAAAAAGAAAATGTCGTTTTCCTTATTAAAGCAGCTTGTGGACCCCTCCTCAGTACTTGTGTGTTTTTTTGCTTGGGGGAATGGATAAGAAATAGAAAAAGGCCTAAGTTTGCGGTATAAAAATATTTCCTTTTCTTCTTTTCCTTGCCTCGTATGTGCCTCCCTAATATTTATCTCTGATTGTTTGAAAACTTGCGGGTGCTTTTGTGCTCATGGAACAGTTTTTGCTGTAAGTCGTGCTGAAGTCTTTTGTTGCACAGATTGCTTCGTGCTGAAAAAAACGTGCTGGGCTTTTCCTTTTACCCTTCTTTTTTCTTGTTGCAGTGGTGACCAGGTTCTATTTGTTGGTAGGCAGTTTTTTTAATTAAAAAAAAGCACAATCTGTTTCGATAGAAGATAGATGTTCCAACGATGTGCTCCTTTTTATGTTGCAAAGCCTACCCAAAAACTGCAGAACCTGACCACCAGTCGCCTCAGACTCCATTAATCATCCATAGCGACTCGTGCTGGGTGTCTGACATCTTGTCTCAAACCCAGAGTCGTGCCCTATCAGTCAACTTGAATACCTTATCAACACAACCACCTGCATGTGCATATTTCCGTAATAACAACCGAACATTGCTCTCTTTGTTTTGGTTTTGACAGCATGTCATTTCACACATCAAACCACATGCAGTCTAAAAGGTACGCAACAGGAATGTAGCGGTTTAGCCTGAAACCAGCAACTTTAAAGAACAAAAAAAAAAGTCTATGTTAAGGTCTATCACCCAAATGGCAACACCACAGTAAAGCTTTACAAACTCAGCACAAAGCATGTCGCAAGCATTGTTTAACACTTAAAAGCTGCAGTGTATTTGCATGGCGCTCAGCACTCTCGCAAGGAGACAGTGGTAGACGTCATCAGCACACGCCTACCTGAAAAGTAGCATGCCATAAGAATTTAAGATAGAAACAGAAGCAAAATTAAGGCAGCAGAGAAACATAACAAAAAAAAATTGACGCTTCAGTGAGTGCCATTTGGCTGAGAATAAGGTGGATGAATAATTAATCGAATAGTCTTAATTTTGCTACCTCCAACTTTCACAAATGGAGGTAGCAAAAGGGAGGACCGAATAAATTTATACCACAAAAATGAAATGTTATATTGGGGCATTAGCTGAAAAGTAAATCAACTAGGAACTTATTCACCTATAGCACACGCTGTATTTCTGATACTAAATTCATTATTAGGCAAACATCATTGTATTTTTTTTCAAAACTTAAAATATTGATAAACATACATCATGAATGCCAAATGTTTGATGCCATAAAAAAATCTAAGCATGGAAACAAAAAATAGAATGTGATAAACTATTGATAAAACATACATGCTAAACAGAATTGAACACCACTTTGGCATTATTGCACATGCTACACATTTTGCCAGTAGATTATCTAACAACAGGTCCAAGCCATAAAGTTAACATCTACATTTTTATATATAAAAAAAAGAGTTCAAACCCAGGTGAACAGGAGCTTGTGAGACAATTTTGATGTGAAAATTTTGCTTCATTCTATTTTTTTTTCCACCACCGACTCCACTTATTGGGGCATTTGCAATCCACCAGACCTTATGACCCAAGACACATGAATATTGTCCAATTCATACTTGTCTCAAAGCAATATAAGATATTCGCATGAACAAGGGAACTTTCCAAAGGTGAAATAAAATCTGTCCCACCATCCCCCGGTATCCTTCATGATCCTCTTATAACATTATTTAAAGATGTACTCACAATATATTTAGATTGTAACCACAACAGCTGCTCACATAAACCATCGCTTCTTTGGCTGCCATATCCATCTATAATTCAAATAAAGTTCGTTAATCCGGAAAAATCATAAGGCATGCAAGTATTGAAGTTTTCATTATAAGGCTAACCTGTTTTGGAACAACTTGCCAAATTCTTCAGAGAAAATCCCCCCTACATTCAACTCTGCCACAAATGTAATGTCTGGGGGTCTTTTTACAGATGCCTACTCAATTGTACATACAAAGAATTAACATAGTAAAAAAAAAAGAAAAAAAAACTAGAGTAGTTAGTCGAACTAACCTGGAGTGTCACTGTATTCTGTGTACTCTTTGCAGCCTCCCATTTGTCCAGCAACAGCACAGAAAACTGACAGAAGAACAAAATACAGAGGTATCAGTGCCATCCACCTTTCTACACGAACATATAGACATTCAACAAGAGAGGTGTGATGATGAGTTGTAAGAGTTCACCAAGGTGTGAAAAAGGGTACTAAATCTTATACGAATTCGTCTCATATAAAATATGGCTGCCCAAAACCCAAATTTGCTAAAGAGAAAAATTTACCACAAATAAGAAAAACAATACCTGTGCTACAGAGCAAAGCGGAACCCCGTCAAGTTCCAAGATGATATCGCCAACGTCAATTCCTCCAAAATGGTGTAATGATGTGCGATCAACCTACAGCGTGCATATGATTCAGCTTATGCAAATACAGTCTGGTAAAGACACCAAGCAAAAATGTTAAAAATTGTTTGAAATTTTCCAAATGATAATTGAATATGTTAAACATGGCTTCGTTAGCTATCCATCCCAATAAAACTAGAACACAAAAGGTGAAGCGTCATGCAACAAAGTTACCAATTTCATAAAACAGATGGCTTTTGAAAAAAGGATGACACTCAGAATGGACAAAAACATAACACTGCAAAAGTCATGCGGTTCTGGTTCATGCCACCAAATTGTAATAACCTCGTATCCAAGTAACACAACGGGCCCAAGACATAAATCTTTATAATCCATCAGCCAAAAATCCAATCCCATAGCAGCGGTTATTAAGAAAGTCATATAACAAATTTATCGCACTAATATAACTTCTTCGTCAAAATGGCAGTTCAATAATAACATCACTACAGCATCCAAGACAAAGGAAAGCTAAAATTAACAAACTAAGGTAATGGACAACATCTATGATGAGATGGACGGGAAAGACGAATGAAACAAATTGTTCTTAGTTTGTTACCTTACTTAGTAATTACCAGTCTCAAGTAATGCTAGTTAACAGTACTAACTTTGGGAAAACTAATTCGATACACATTAATATCGCTCGTATGATAAATATCAAACAATGAGAAAAAAAGGTATCATCACTAATAACATAAATGTACGTCATAAGTGACAATGCAAGTTGCTATAACACAACAAAAAATTGTCCCACAAAGATTAACGAAACCACGTCTCTTTCCCTTATTTTTTTTTCTCAAATACTCAGGAGCGCTGCGTATCTTTGTATTATAGAGAGGAAAAAAGGCCCATGTACATTACCAAGTCATGCCAGGACCATACATGAGATAGTTAAAACACAAATACAATCACCCGTTACGCTAAGAAGGACGACCAAACACACACAAGTACCCTCACCCTGACACTTCTATCACATCAAGCCTTAGCGCTTGTAGCTTTCTTGCACCAGCCATACACCGTAGTTTGTACTCGTCTCTTTGGCGCAAGATTTCAGAGACTGACGGTGAAGCACCATCAAACATGCAGGCATTGCGATGCTGATCTACTTTTTTGGCAAACAGAGAGTCGTTTTTCTCACCATCAGCATATAGGAAGCCATTGGCCATGGATATTTTCATGCTTTTCATTTATCACCAATATTCTACTTCACATATTTTTGGATATGGGCAACACCCCTTTCCATTATCATTGATAATGGAAAATACGGGTTGTGGCGAACAAGCATAGACTTTACATGAGACCCAGCACGCTAGATAAGGAGAGCCTACCAAGACCCACGGAAGACCTTAAACCCTCTAGAGAAAGTCTAGAAACTACAAGATTACGATCTATTACAGAGACAGTATGACGAAACACATTTAGAAAAGACTGATAGCCGGGATTCTTCATCGCCTCCTTGTGGTCTTCTTCTGGCTCTTCCATCCCCACATTTGAAGCAGTTTTTGTCAGTCTACAAACTTCACTTTTTGTCAGTTTGGCCCCAAATAAAACTTTGTGTCCTTTTACTACCTAAACAATTCAAACTTCATCAATTTACACACCATTAAGAAGTCTTTTTTTTAACTTGTATAAGTTGTATTTTAAATCTAAATTTAGTATGATCGTAGAAGAAGTCGTGTTTAATATCACCAAGAAAAAAGTTAGATTTTTTTGTGATTGTCATAACAGGGCAGGACCATTTGATACATTTGTAAACAGTGAGGTACCGTAATGCATGAAAAATAAATGTCATGAGAAGGTAAAGTGATAAGTTTAAAAAAGTTTGAGGTGGTTCACCTCAAAAAAAAAAATCAGGGTCGTAAATTAAGAAAACTTTAGTTGGAGATAGTAAATAGGAATTTTTCCTTTGAAATAATTTTTTGACGGATCTTGGCTATCTCAAAGGCTCTTTAAGTCTTAACTACTCATTAAGAGCGAGCACTCTTTCTAAATTTGTGGTGATACAGAACTTAAGTTCTTTTCTTAGCTGTAGAATCTTTTGTTGCAATGTTCTTTTACATGTAATTTGGTATTCTATAGATATATAAAATCGTGCATGTGTACAGGACTCTTTCCTGAGGACTTGAGGCGTTGCAGGATTCAGTGGTTGACACGGTGCTTCTTCTCCTGCTGCCGTACCCTACAGCCAGATGCTGCCACCTCCACCTCCGATCTATCCTGCCCCTCCTCTGACCAGGTGGTCCATTGCAGTCGCGCCTTCACCAGACACTGGGTGACATAGCAAACCCAAACCCGTTCTTTGCCATGCTTTGATCTGCTAATCCCCTTCCTGCCCGACACGATTGACGACACATCCAGGAAGTCAGTCATGGGTGGGCCTAATCATGTGTTTCTTCAGGTGGGCATGAATTAAAAACTTGAGACACATGGTGTGGCAATTGACCTTCTGAACTGTATCGGAGTTGTGTTGTTGCCATGCTTGGTTTACCCTGACCAAACAACACCCCGAATACCTATCTAGGCTTCTATGTTGTAAAACATTCAGGCCAAATGAAGATCTCCATGGTTGGGCCTAACTTTCTGCAGATAAAACACATGGTGTATCGGTCGAACTTTGCATACTCCAATCACCCAGGTGGGTTCAGTTTTGTGTTCCGGTGCTGCTGTGCTATGGTTCTCCCTCACCAATTTGCATATTGTACAGCTACTGAAGATTAGATTTATCAGTTCAAGTCTACTAAAACATTTACAATATAAATTTTCCCTTCTTCAATTTTACCCAGGACAAAACAGGAAACAGATAGAACATAAGGTTCTGATTAAAAGAAAAGGACACTTATTTTTGCTAGAGGTTGTACTGAATAACATTTTTTCTCTTGCAGGTTCAAATACCCAGAGATGGATGTACTTCGTTAAAGGGTTCGAGATTTTTCCAGTGTGGTCTCCCACTGCTTGTGGGACATTACAATTTGTTTTTCTATGATACAATGCTACTGACATAGAATCAGATGATGCACCAAGAAAACATGCCGTGCAACTAATAGCCCTTTGGCTGGGTAAGTTTCATGCCTCTCCAAGTGGCCTAGTAATAGCCCTTACTTATTACCTACTGCGAACACAAGGTGACACCGTCTTAGATGCCCAAACAAATTCGATGATGGTTTTCATGTTAACTATTACGTATAGTGTATCAAAAAAAGTAAAGTCTTTTCTATAGTCAATTTGTATCAGAAGGAAAAAAAATGTCACCAAGAATGTTATTTCATGAATGTTCAATTTCATGTTATTAGTTTTCTTGCATGGCGATATTATATCAATCATGTCAAAGTTTCTTGCATGGCTATAACATATCAATAATGTCAGCAGTAACGCACGGGGTCTAATATAATCGATACTCAAAGTTCTAGTTATCAACCTGGTAATCTTGAAAATAAACGAGTATATTTAGATCATCATTTCAAAGAATAAATATCTGCTCCGAACAACATTCGCATGCAAAGCAACATTTCTCTATCAAATCAACTAGGAGACTTCACTGAAATGACTGGCTCATGCATAGGTTCCATGAACATGATAATACCACTAATCATTGTGGCCACTAAGTCAAGGACGGGACATTCCAACAATCCACAAATCAATTTTTCATTTATGCAATAAAATGCTTCAAATAGCAGATGAAAATAAGGTCAATCGGAGCATTCCAAATTAATATATCGATTAATGAAATTTATGTTGGCATCCGAACTCACTCACTAGATACTTAATGGCCTAGATGGATTGCACGTAAAGAATTAGAGATTTGTGCTTGTGTGCACTTTTTTGAGTACCTTGTTTACCAGAATACCAGAAGGAATTACAGCGTATTTGCAACATAACCTCTCCAGAACAGGCAGATCCAGCATGTGAACAGCTTGTCCACTTATAAGAAGCCTTGGAAGTAATGTTCTGCACTCACCGTAAAAGTATTAACATGTAAAATGATAACGGTGCATCAAGTATATTGTTTTACCTGCATGCTTAGCTTGGAAGTTTTTTTTTCACACAAATTTATGGGGGAGTACCCCACAATGCCTTTTCATTAAAATAGGGGGTTTTTTCCAAAAAACAAATAGGGGTTAAAAAGTGTACAGAAAGCTTGGAAGATATTCACCTGTTTTTTAGGCAAAGAATGTTTTGAATTTCGTGTACTCAATGTTTCAAATTGTTTACAAAACCAAAATCATTTGCTGTTAAAATTATTTGTTTTATAATCATTTTTCTCTTGACTTGTAATAACAATAAAGAAAGTCTTATGGAAAACATCATTGACCAAGGATAATTAGAACTTGGGAATGTCTCAAGGAACTTATAATTAACACTATTCATCATATCCCTAGAAGTAAGTATTGAGAGTAATAAAAAAATGCATGAGACCAGGGAAGATCCAATGCCAAAACAAATTTGTAGCTTCAATGAAGTTAGTTTCTAATTAGGTGAACCAAAAAATAATAATCAGAAGACATCCATCTACAGTTTGCAAGGAATTCACACTGGCACTTCTGCAGTATTATCTAAAAAATAATTGATCTTTCACGGACACAGAAAAAGCTTGCTAAGCTAATACATGCTCACACACACACACTAGCCAACACATGTGCTTTTGGAACGATATAACCGACCAGACATATTACCCTTCACAAGAATAAGGTTCAATACTGTGTGGAGATAATACTACCAAACATCAGTTATAGTGAAGATTAAAGGAAAATAATATACTTGGATTTGAAGGATTTCAGGCATCTTGCGGCCATACCAACTGGCAAGAACGGCATTGTTGCTTTGTACAAATAGGTGATGCCAAGGAACCTTTTTCCCAAGTCCATGACAGGTCCCCCAATGAAATTCTGTAAAAAAAATGACTTATGTAATAATATCAAATCATCAATTGTCTAAAAAACATAAAATTAGAAGAAAAAATCTCTAGAAAAAATGCAAACAATCAATTATGTACCCAACCTGATGCCACGAGTTCTAATCCCTATATCCTAAAATGCACATTACAACACATCTGAACTTGTGACAACATTATCACACTAGTTTCTAATAAATAAACTTGTTTCCTAATTCATCACTACCGGAAATATGAAAAATATTTGCTCAGTTTAGTTTTCAATCCTTAAAACGAGATATTAGGAATGCAGAATGCTACAACAACCCTAGTTTCAGATTTGATACTATGCTTAAATAGCATTTGAATGCATTGTCAGTCCCAAGAGATGATTGTGCAACACCAGGAATAGGAAAATTGTAGCTCACTGCACCCTAAACAAACAAATCAAAGTAGCTCATTGCAAGATGTAGGAAGGATGATACAAGCCATATCTAAGTATCAAAAGGTCTGTACAAAGCCATGTTACCTCATTAACATCACACGTACAGACCAAAAGCTCATTGCAGTCTAACTCGGAATTTTCACGAATTAGCTTCCCACACTTCATCAGAATAGTTGAACAGGCACCCCGACCTAGAGCAACTACAGACATAGGCCCCATGTAATCGACCACAGGAAGGTCACTGAGTTCTAATGCAGGAAGATCTGTTGGAGATTTAATGGTCACAATGGCAAGATTATAGTGCAAATTGACCACTTCAAGGGACCCTTCAACAGTTTGCGTATCGTGCAGAACCACTTTGATCTGCAATCAACAAGCGTACAACTAATTGTCTATATCAGTAAAAGAGAGTCACCAGAACAGGGGAAAAAAAGCTGTTGTTGTGACCTTAATATTGCCACTGTCATAGGCCTCATATTGGCTGCCAGGTTTTCTAACCAAAGTTGCAGAGGTAAGTATCCACGTTTGTGAACCCACATGATCAACCACTGTCCCTGAGCAAGCTAACAGAAAAGTTCCATCTGTGCAAGGAAATTAGAATCAATAGTTGCCACAGAAATATTTCCATACTAATATATGCCGATCATATGGACAGTATGTTTTTCTAATCTAATATTTCTCCCAACCTGCCTCATAACACTGCTAAGAGGTAAGGAAAAAGTAGGTTGTTATTGTTGTGGCTACGAGCATGACCGAGATCGCGCAAGGAGCAATCATGCTCGACGGGAGGGCAAGGCTAGCCATCTCACTGGCCCGGAGCTATGGTGGCAGTGGTAGAGACTTGCATATGCGCACATGCTAATAACAATCAAGAGCAACAACGAAATTTGAATAAAGCTAAATGAGCTCCTTATCCCTCCTAACCATACTACGTAGCAAAGAGACAATTAGGCGGCCTACAGCCCCTTTTTTCCTTCCCACGCATAACAATTATTACCTGAATACGCCTATGTAAATGAAATCAGCTATGGTCAATAGCAAAATTGTGTGTTCTCTGATTAGTTATGATGTGAAATATGAAAGGTTAGATAAAAGTACAAAATTTACCATATGTAGACGAGAGGGACACAATAGATTTGCATATCTCATGAAAATCCTCAACTTGGTCAGAATTGTACTTAACGAGTTCAGAACGGGGGCAATCCGAATCATCTGAACAATAATATGCTTTATTATGGCCTGCTAAAACATAAAAGGTGTAAAGAAAGCACGACAGATGTGAGGTTCTTTGATGAGCGCAAGTGAATATCGTACCCGAATTAGCACCACCTGTTGGATCTCTTCGATTTCTCCTCTTTCGTGGCATGTCTCGATCTGTCAAACGAAAGAGAAAACGAGTCATGCTATAGCAACACAAATAGCGGTTTAGGGCCCTTGACCTAGCAATCCGAACCGGAAATTAGCTCGATTGGAAAGCACGGCGCAATTGACACAGAAGGCTGAAAACAATAGATACCACGGAGCAAGAGATCGTGAACGCAATCGAACCTGCAGCTGGCGGATTTGGTTCGGTTGTTCCAGCGGGGGGTTGGGGTATGCCTGAGCCGCCGGATGGTTTGGGCTTTTTTTCCCTTCCTCCTCCTACGCGGGCACGAGGAGGGGGG
>LAPY01001646.1:15989-36299 GCA_000970635.1 Eragrostis tef
TGGGCGATGAGCCGACGCACCGCCAGCTCGCCGGACGTGAGGGCAAGCACGGCGCAGGATACCTTGGCACCGCGCTTCCCGCCTCCGGGCGAGCTTCCGGCGCGCGTGTCTGAACCTTCCGAACGAAATCGCGGGATGAGCAACGACAGGGCACGGAGTTCGACGGCGGCGGATCGAGCCATGGCATCGCTGGATACCGTTTGGCAGATTTTTCTGCACAATATATAGGACTGAAAGAGTTTGCCAACAAAATATGAGCGTGGACCAGAGCTTTCTGCGCAATAGGACTGAAAGAGTTTGTCAACAAGGATGGTCTATCTGGAAATTTGAAATCTGTATCCAGAGCTGTACATAGATTTTCATCTGCCGGTGTGTAGTAGTGGTGACTGTTGAAGAACATTAGATTTTCAGTTCCAGGGCGATTCAGATTAGCTGAGCTCTGTTTCCAAACGAAACGACGTTTGCTTCCCTACCAATCACACGAGACCCATTCAAAACCTGGGAAAAATGTTTCGCAATTGTATCCAAACTTCTGCAGTTGGCTCAGTTTTGACCAGTGGATGAAAATGTTAAACAGAAAGCTCGTCGGTCCAAACCTCCAATAAAGCCAGGTGTCAAAGATCCTATCTCTTAAAAAAAAAGGGAAAAAATAAGAAGAAAGAAATCGTCGGTCCTTCGGGCCAGCTGTCGAGAGCAGAATTAACCTGTGCCTGTTCCTGAACTTTCAATATTGTCCAAGCATTTCCATCACAGGTTACTTGCGTATACGATTTTACTAGATGGGAAAAAAAAATATGGTCAGCACAGTTATGCCTTGAGGGGTTCTGCTTATCTCGACGGTAACAACTTTGTACAGAGCAAAAAGGCCAACGGTGATCCAATATATTCATTTACATATTTTCTTAACATATCATATTCAGCCCTTATTTTGATTCCTTTGAAGATCGATCTTTAAGAAGCGAAAAAACATTTGTGCAAATGGCTGGTCACAGTCAAAGCAGGCTAATTATCCTGTCATTGCTCCCTTTGCTTTCGTGAATGGTTGGAGTGTTGCTTTGCGAGGATAAGTTCGCAGTTTCTCGAAAAATGTTTACGGCGGCGGCAGATGCGCGGATTCTTCAACCCTCTCGGGCACCGGGCGGTCAAAGCATCAGTGCAGCCTATAGCCCTCTTGCACGGGTACGTGCTGTGGCTCCGCTAGCCACCTGCTCGACGTAATGCCTGCAGGGAAACGGTTCTCGTCTATGTACGTGGGGGCGTAACCCCCTGGCGTAGGATGCATCTGATGGCTTCCACGTGGCTTTCACGGATCGGTAGTTCGGTACAGCAAAGGGAGACAGCGAAGCCCCATCCGGCAATAGCAGTCCAGCCCGACACGACCCGCCATTCATCAGATCAGTTGTGACGTCGTTGACAATCAAGCTTAAGCTAGCTTTCTCTTATCAGTTTACTTACCTCCACTTACTCGCTTCCAACACGTACGACACTACCCGCCATTCATCACTTCATCAGCAGTGACGTCTGTCACGTCGTCACGCTTAAGCTTCTTTTGTCACTTGCTCACTTCCAACAGTTGCGTTGCGCCTCTATAAATGTCTAATCAACAGGACGACTCCATTCTTGTGCAGAGAAAGTGTTCTTGATTTGGTCAGTCGCACCGCCGATTCTTGCTGACGGCAAACCTTCTCTTGTTTTCCATTAATTGCACTTGGAACTAGAAGCAGCGGCGAGCAACTATGCAGCGGAAGGAGGAAGCCGCTAGGGCGGAGGACATCGTCATCGTTGGCGCCGGAATCGCCGGGCTGGCAACAGCGCTCGGACTGCACAGGTCGTACATGCAAATTGGTTGTCCATACTCCAGTCCATACGCCGTCCCACTCGGCAGCAAAACCAAAATTCACCTTCTTTTGAATCTCTAATAACCGCAGGAAAGGGTTGAGGAGCCTAGTACTGGAGTCGTCACCGGCGCTCCGGGCGTCCGGGTTCGCGTTCACGACGTGGAAGAACGCCTTCCGGGCCCTTGACGCCCTTGGGGTGGGCGACAAGATCAGGAAGCAGCATCTGCAGGCTCAGGCGTACGTCCGCTGCAACACATCCCATGCCAAACTTGTGCAAGAACTGGACCTTTTGTAGGCTGATGTGACGACGAATCTGCTGAACCTTTTGTAGGCTGCGTGTCATCTCCTCGTCCACTGGTGAACCTGTGCAAGAACTGGTGAATTTACTCACGATGCCGGGGAAACGGTGAGATGGCTGCTGAATTTACTCTGTTTGGATTACGTTGATCCGTCACTGATACGAACATCACTCTCTGACACGCAGAGGGCCCCATGAGATCCGTTGCGTCAGGCGCGACTTGCTGTTGCAGGCCTTAGCCGAGGAGCTTCCGACAGACACATCCGCTACTCCTCAAAGATTGTCTCGATCGAGGAGGAGGACGGCAGCATCAAGGTCCTGCAGCTAGCCGATGGCTCCGTTCTGAGAGCAAAGGTGGGGAGGAAAGGAGTCACTGCATGCTCTCGCTCACTGCGTCTGCATCCTAGTAGTACGACGATCCAACCCAGTAGTACTCATCAGAAGTGCTCTGCTCTGCAGGTGGTGATCGGCTGCGACGGGATCAACTCCGTGGTGGCGAAATGGCTGGGCCTCGCGACGCCGTCCTACTCGGGGCGCTCGGCTGTGCGGGGCCTCGCGCACTACCCGGACGGCCACGGCTTCGAGCCCAGTTTCCTGCAGTTCGTCGGACACGGCTTCCGCGCTGGCATGATGCCCTGCAACGAGAATGACATCTACTGGTTCTTCGCGTGGAGTCCTTCGGAGAACGGTTAGTTAGTCATATCATATCCATGGCGATATATGTCCAGCTGACCAGAGTTACATGACTGACAAAATGCAGATAAGGCCGGTGCCGACGACGAGAGCACAGCAGCCGCAACGAAGCAGTTCGTGCTTTCCAAATTCAGGGGTTCAAACATGCCGGCGGAGGCTCTGGCTGTGATCGAGAGGAGCGACGTCCTCGCGGCGCCGCTGCGGTTCCGGTCGCCGCTGTCGCTGGTAGGCGCAAGCATCAGCAAGGGCAAGGCGTGCGTGGCCGGCGACGCGCTGCACCCGATGACTCCGGACCTGGGCCAGGGCGGCTGCGCGGCGCTGGAGGACGGCGTCACCCTGGCCAGGTGCCTCGGCGAGGCAGTCCTCGGTGGAGCCCCGAAGGGAGCTGGCACGGAGAATCAGAGGATCCAGGAGGGGTTGCGCGAGTACGCTGGAATCCGGCGGTGGAGGAGCGTCGACCTCATCGCGACTGCCTACGTGTCTGGCTTCGTGCAGCAGAGTCGCAACGCGGTCGTGAGCTTCCTGCGTGACAGGTTCCTGGCTGGAGTGCTTGCGCGCCGGCTTCTGAAAATGGCAGACTACGACTGTGGCACGCTCTGATCGATGCTAGCTGATGGCTCACGCTTCTGTGTGTGCAATTCGGAGAGTTGTGATCACTGCACCTTGTTCAAATATCTATCTATTTATAAATAAAAAGGAGATGGCATTCTCACCATGATATCCTAAGATTTCCATAACATGCAGTTTGATTCACTTTTGGTTCACGCAGGCAATTTGGCTTGGCTAGAGGAGCCTTTAACCGAAGAAGAAATTGATAATGTGATCGCCAATATTTCAACTAACAATGCAAATCTCCAGGGCCTGATGGATTCAACGGGGATTTTCTCAGAAAATGCTGGCACGCACCAGATTGTTAATGCACTATGTGAGGCCTTCTAAAGTGGGAACATATGTCTGCAAAGTATAAACGGTTCCTACATCACATTGGTGCCGAAGAAAGATAACCTTGAAAAGTGAATCACTTCAGACCCATTTCTCTACTAAACTCTAGCATAAAACTCCTCACTAAACTTCTGGCAAACAGATTACCAGTAGTGATTATGGACCTCATCCACAGGAATCAATATGGATTCATTAAATCAAGATCAATACAAGATTGTTTAGCATGTGCATTTGAGTATCTTCACCTCTGCCATAAGTCAAAAACAGAGATTGTCATACTGAAGCTAGACTTTGAGAAGCCTTTTGATAAGGTTGAGCAACAAGTTGACATCCTAAAGCAAAAAAGGTTTTGGAGACAGATGGCTATCTTGGATAAAAGACATAATGGGCATTGGGACCTCCTCCATCTCAATGGTGTGCCTGGAAAAGTTTTTCGCTGTCAGGGCGGGGAGGGGGGGGGGCTCTATATCCCTTGTTATTTGGTCTGGCAGCTGACCTCCTACAAACCATTGTCAATAAGGCTAAGGACCAAGGTTTACTATCCCTGCCCATCCCTAGGGCTGGTAATGATTTTCCCATAGTCCAGTATGCATATGACACTCTTCTCATCATGGAGGCATGTCCTAGACAACTTTTCTTCTTGAAGGCCTTGCTCAACTCCTTTGCAGCCTCAACAGGTCTCAAGGTTAATTACAATAAAACAATTACGGAGCCAATCAATGCAAGTGCAAAGAAAATGGAAATATTAGCAAGAATTTTCAATTGTCAGTTGTCTTGATTCTTCAAAAGTCTGTCTCTATGTCCCAGTGTAGACAGGAACCATTAAAATATTTATAACTCTGGTCCAGCTCAAAAGTATATTTTAATCAGTAGAGGTTTTGTCCTCGGTGGAGAGAAGAACTAGCCGGAATCTGAATTTATATTGGGGGCCTAGGTCCCCCACTCAATATATATTGATACTACCTTCTCTTCTTTCATCTATTATATATGTTGAAAATGTTAGTCGCTGCTGAAACAATAAAGTTGTAGAATTATACCTTAATGCTTAGCTCAATAACCAACTAATTGTTGGAATTTGGGCTGTTTTCAAAAGTCCATTAAGTGGAATTCCAAAGAGCAAGTCGCTGGTTACTTTTTGTCCCATACTGCTGGTGCAAAGAGAAGTAAACCAACTCAAATAGCAAGTCACGTGGCCATAGTTGAATAGAGTAAACTATGAGAAAAAGTGTGTAAACCATGTTAAGTGTACACATCCGCGTTTCTTCGCGTTTTCTTTCGCATGACTTGTGACTTGCGTGGCTGCAGGTCGTATCTCTTTTTGCCACTTTTAATCCTCCACAACCTAACCGTTTTGTATTAATCAGAGAGAATCAATACACGGTTTAATGCCTTAATCGGGATTAATTGGCCAGCCAGGTATTGTCTGTCAATTAGTGGGTGTCATTAGTGAGGAAATAGCTGTGCCTATATTAGGCCCTGGAGACGTCCAGGTTTCCCAACTCCACGAAATTCCCTTCCATACATCTTCTTACTTCCTTTTGGAGAGTTGTGCTGTGGTATTGAGCTGCTAGATCTCGCCGGCCCTTTTCCTTGGCGTGCACCAGGAGAAGGGTGAGCGGTATCTCCGAACCGTTGTCGCCGTGAAGCCCGCACGAGGGACGGCAATAAGGTTTCTGGGCAGCGCAACTGCGCGACCGCTCGTTCGCTGCCTCGTTGACGATCGACTACATCGACGGTCTGCTTCATCTACAATTTGTGCTAATTTTTAGCACCGACCAACCCGACGTGAGTCAATGTCGACTTTGCTCTATTTTATATTGTTCTATCTGCTGCGAGAGTTAGTTTGCATCGAGTTTATGAGTGTCTATGAAATCTGGCTCAAACTAAAATTTAGATTTAGAATAATTCGCATATTTCCAACACTAATATCACCCAACTTTGTCGGATCCTCCATGCTGGTTTGGTGATGTCCAAGGCACTGACACACAACTGAAGAAATGGATGATAATATATTGTTTCCCATGATTATTCAGGATTCCAGATGGGTATAAACCGATTTTGATTACATAATTATGAATAAATTGAAAGTTGAAATTCTAAGAATATGGGGCGTCCCATTTCCCTTTTCGCGAATTCGGTAGGTTAATTTCATGTTGCAATAGATATCCAAATTAATTGATTTTTTTTAATATGGTTGTATGTTGCAATCGTGTTATTGCTTGATGAGTGGATCTTGCAATTTTTCTCCATTTGTTGTTCTACGTGAACTAGCAAAGTAGCACTTAAGTTGGCCGCCTACATGGGATGGAGATTGACCGCTGATAATTGAAAGGTAGGCTGGAGGAGGTCATCAAACACCAGCCTATATATAAAAGTATAGCCTACCTGATTGTACCAAATGAACGCCCATGATGTGTAGCCTGATTGTACCTGAATATTGCTCGGATCAGAAGATGAAGAAAAACATTGAAAATTCTGAATTTACGAATGCTAAGAAACAAAGCTAATGTCCTTCGAGAGTGAGGCCTCTTTTTCGCGCTGTGGAAGACTTGGTCGGATAGGCAAGAGTGTGGCAGCAACTGATGTTTGCCAAGATGTTACTGTAGCCCAGCGGCACGTAACCCTGAAAGGCTGAAACCAATGGTGCCAGACATATGTTGTTCTTCCTGCGCCCAGCCATTTCGTTTTCTTTCATTTTTGAGACAACAGCGGTGAAACGAAATATCTCTCTCGGAACAACCGTCACCCCAAGCTGGGAAACACGCGGGCATTCTCCGGAGGCCAGCAGAGCCAGATCGGGGGTAGTACAGTAGGGACGGCACGGTCATGGGGATGGCGAAGGAGGTGGCGCTGCTGGTGCTGGCGGTGTCGCTACTGTACTACCCCCGCGTGAGCTAGGGGCGGGAGGCTTTGCCGTCGGCGACAGGCCCGAAGCGAGGGATTTTTTTTTGAGATAATGAAAACCAGAGTTTTCGGCCTCTGCACAGCATGCAGCTTGGTTTTTGTTTTTGTTTTATTATTACATAACGAACAATCCTCTGATTGACAAGAGAGATCAAATAAGCATGAATAAACAATTACGGAGGATAAAGTCTATTATTAAATCTCCATTCATGAGAGGCATAAAGTTCCAACACAGCAATCTCCAATCTTGCGCTCACCCCTCGTAGATGATCTCTAACCTTCTCAGGCTGCAGCAGCGCCCAATACCGCAACCAATAGGCTCCCCTGAACAGTGCCTGCATAAACGATATATATTTTGCATTATTAAAACAAATATCATTGCTACACCGCCATATAGCCCAGCACATGGCAGCCACTCCCCTAGAATAATATTATGTTTGCTCGAATTAACATTGGCAAGTCAATCTCCCGCTATATGGGTTATTGATCTAGGTGAGGCAAGACCTGTAGCGGTCTAAACTACCCTTCATATGGTTTTGGCATGATGACAGTAGAAAAACAAGTGTTGGATTGTCTCATTACAATTGCAAAAACAAACACTTATGACTCCCTAACCAATTCCTCTTAGCTAGGTTGTCTTTGGTTAAGATAACACCACTAATAAGATACCATAGGAAAATTTTAATTTTTAAAGGTAGCTTCAACTTCCATATTAACTTATATCGAAAGGGAGTTCCTTGGTCTATTAAAAAAGAATACATAGAACTAGTCGAGAACATTCCATTCTTATGTAACTTTCAAGCCGCTGAATCCCTTTCCTCTGTTAATGTAGCAGTTGATATTTTGATCAACATATCATTGTACTCTATGAATTTTATTCCAACCAATGTTCTTCTGAAAGTCAAATTATATGACTCATTTCCCATAGCCTGAGCAATTGAATCATGTGGCCCGAAGCGAGGGATGGCCACGGCGTTTGGTTTGGAACAAGACAGAGCTGCGGCGAGCCACGGCGTGCCGCTGGTCTGGTTTGGATAACACGTGGCGGTCGCCCCTGCGTTCTTAGTTACCGTCCGATTGGTCTCGTGCGGTCCGGATGGGCGGCATTGACGGGTCAGCGGTCGTCGTCGCGAGGCTTGGGAGCCGCATCCCCCATGCATGGCGGACGCCCAGGCCGGGTGGACCACCAGAGCGGAGCGTGGCGCGGGGCGCGCGGTCGACAGACTATCGAGCATTCGAGCGCGCGGCCATGAGGACGGCGGAGAGCTCGCCGCCACCCGGCGGGTGAGTCTGTCATGGCGGCGAGGAATTGTGGGGAATCGAAGCGCGGAACTGTGGCTCCCTCCAACGACGACCTCACATCTTCACCTCCAGATTGACTCAAGTTTATAGCATAGGAATCAGAGTGGATGACGAGTTCGAGCGTGCAGCAAGAGCAACAGCAAAGGCAGAGCAAAATTCCACTGCACATCAAAGTTCAGGTTTCAAGGCTGTTCGTACCCTCTCGCTCTGCTCCCGCATTGTGCTAGTGATTACTGAGGTTATTCGATCAGTGTCACTAACTAAATTTTGAACAAAAAAAATGCAAGCTGAAGAGTGAACTAAATAACTGGTTATATATGTATCAACGGATGATTAGTAAACCTGTTAGCTAGTGTCCCAAATAAATGGTGGTGGCAACTCAAACTTCCTCTCAAAATCAAAATTTTATTTTGATATTTAGGTGAGGTGTGATTTCGACAAAGGATAATTTGGCAAAAGGAAAATGTAAGAGACACCTCAAATGCAGCTTTTGTAACCACGCTGAAACAATTCAACATCTTTTCTTTTTAGTGTCATTATGCTAATTAAGTCTATTCGGCGAATTGTGTGTATTGCTCTATGTATCAATAAATCTAGAGACATCAACCATTTGACAAGGGAATGACTGGTTCTACTTCAATATATATGAGGAAAATTATTTATGCCTTGTTTTTTTTGGCTATTTGGTTTTCCCATTATATATGATATGTTAATAAAAAGAGAACACCAATTTGTGTGCAAGCTCTTTTCAAGAGGACATTGGCTGTGTTTCTACAGATTATTGCACAAGGAACACATGAGGGAAGATTTGTCTCGCATCTTACCGGAAACTTTGTCTATGAATGTCTTCATCAAGAATGGATGGCGGTTTACATATAGGCTATATGATGAAGAATTTCCATATAGTTTAAATATTCTATTTCCCTTGTGATACTCAACATATGTTGTAGTATGTAATAAAACAATAGTTGAATGCACCGGACCATGCAAAATTCTAGAATTAACATGCTTCCATTTTCTAAAAAGACAAACAAAAAAATGAAAAGCCTACGGCAGTTTGAGCAATTGCTACGTCTTTAGTTCCAACATCGATCTATATTACAACAAGCGGGGGCATATGTCCCCACTTGATATTGATACTGCCCTCTATCTTGTTGAAAATATTTGCGATCTATATATACAATCCTAAAAATTCGCATCTGGAGCACAACACGACTTCATAGGATGTGTGTGCGCTCAAAGAAAGAAATCTCCAGCATGTTTTTGGATTGACGACATACGTCCTCGGACTTGTCCTGGGATCGCATGATTCCATGAAAAGCTTAGCCGAGTGCCTTTGGAAGGACGAAACGATGACGGATGGAATGATTCCACGACACAAACCAAATGAAGCGCTAGGCTCGGATACAGGTTCGGATGGTGCATCGGAGACCAGCTGGCGCCTCAATCCAAACAAGCTGCTCTGCGTTGTTCGAAATATGTACGGGTGTTTGACGAACATTTACACACGATTTTGAGAGAGCAAAGTAGTAAAATGGTGCAAGGATGCTAACTTACACATGGGATTTGTATGCTAACGTGAGCTTTGCATGCATGTAATCCATTCGAGCATGGTCTTACGTACGTCGTCCTTGAATATTTTCAGATGTTAATGACAACATAGTTTGGTGAGATAACTTACGCTGTCTTTTTTAGATAATGGAACAAGAGTCCCGGCCTCTACACTCTTCAAATCTAGAGACATCAACCATTTGACAAGGGAATGACTGGTTCTACTTCAATATATATGAGGAAAATTATTTATGCCTTGTTTTTTTTGGCTATTTGGTTTTCCCATTATATATGATATGTTAATAAAAAGAGAACACCAATTTGTGTGCAAGCTCTTTTCAAGAGGACATTGGCTGTGTTTCTACAGATTATTGCACAAGGAACACATGAGGGAAGATTTGTCTCGCATCTTACCGGAAACTTTGTCTATGAATGTCTTCATCAAGAATGGATGGCGGTTTACATATAGGCTATATGATGAAGAATTTCCATATAGTTTAAATATTCTATTTCCCTTGTGATACTCAACATATGTTGTAGTATGTAATAAAACAATAGTTGAATGCACCGGACCATGCAAAATTCTAGAATTAACATGCTTCCATTTTCTAAAAAGACAAACAAAAAAATGAAAAGCCTACGGCAGTTTGAGCAATTGCTACGTCTTTAGTTCCAACATCGATCTATATTACAACAAGCGGGGGCATATGTCCCCACTTGATATTGATACTGCCCTCTATCTTGTTGAAAATATTTGCGATCTATATATACAATCCTAAAAATTCGCATCTGGAGCACAACACGACTTCATAGGATGTGTGTGCGCTCAAAGAAAGAAATCTCCAGCATGTTTTTGGATTGACGACATACGTCCTCGGACTTGTCCTGGGATCGCATGATTCCATGAAAAGCTTAGCCGAGTGCCTTTGGAAGGACGAAACGATGACGGATGGAATGATTCCACGACACAAACCAAATGAAGCGCTAGGCTCGGATACAGGTTCGGATGGTGCATCGGAGACCAGCTGGCGCCTCAATCCAAACAAGCTGCTCTGCGTTGTTCGAAATATGTACGGGTGTTTGACGAACATTTACACACGATTTTGAGAGAGCAAAGTAGTAAAATGGTGCAAGGATGCTAACTTACACATGGGATTTGTATGCTAACGTGAGCTTTGCATGCATGTAATCCATTCGAGCATGGTCTTACGTACGTCGTCCTTGAATATTTTCAGATGTTAATGACAACATAGTTTGGTGAGATAACTTACGCTGTCTTTTTTAGATAATGGAACAAGAGTCCCGGCCTCTACACTCTTCAAAAGAGTGTACGCAGCGGTCTGATACATGAGGGAGCACTTAGGCTCACAAATAACAAGCTAAACAATTTCAGCTAGAGATACATGGAAGACTCGTCGAAAGAAAAAACAACTAAGCTGTAATCCTATTCGAGAACTTCCATCCGGACTTCGCAAACACCTCCATAACAACTGATTCCAAAAGGAGGCATGCATTCTTCAAATTTGCTCTTGCATCCTTGTCTTTATGCATCAAGGACCATGTGCGTGTCCAATGTGTCGCTCTGAAGATTACCTGCATGAAAGTGTTAGTTTTACATCGATTGAAAACCATATCATTTCTATTCAACCATAATGCCCAACAAACAGCTGTCAAACCAACACAAATTTGACTCTTAAGTTCGGGTTGGATATTGTTGAGCCAAGTACCGAACATATGTGAAATGCTAGACGGAGGTTTAATTCGAAAGGTAATATATATATATGGTATTTCAAATGAAACGAGCGAAGTGGCAGTCAATAAAAAGGTGTTGTATAGTCTCCAAAGAGCTACATGAACAACAACTTAAATTTCCTTTCCACTTGCATTTTGCAAGATTATCCTTAGTGAGAATTACTCCATTTTTTAGATACCATAGGAAAATTTTAATTTTCAGCGGTATCTTTAGTTTCCAAATAGGACAAGTATGTAGGACAATCCCTTCCTTAATTATGAACATATACATTGAACGTGTGGAGAAAACCCCACTCTTATGCAAGTTCCATATGAACACATCTCTGTTGGTAGTAAGATTAGTTGTTAAAACTTTTGCTACCAGTTCATACCAAGCTTTAAGGTTGTCCTCTACTAACACCCTACGGAAAGAAACGTTCAGTGGAGTAGTACTTAGTACTTCACTTACGCTGTCTTTGTTGTGTTAAAGCTCCACAACGTACGTTGGTGAGAAATAAGGATTAAGTAAGCGGAGACCATGCGTCGGCAAGCACAATGCGTCGCGTCCGTGCACCATGCGGGGTGCGATTCTGCATGGTGGGACACGATGGCCGTGCCGCGCGCCAGACGAGGCTCGGCCGCGGGACGCTGTGGGCGAGGATGGTTCCGTGCAGCATGCAGTCGTCCGATCGGACGGCGTGCGGTCCGGGTGTGGTCGCTGACTCGTTGGTCCTCGTCACGAGGTCTGTGAGCTGCATCTAGGAGGCCCCGGCCCGGCGGCAATGAGGACGGTGGCCAACTCTCGTTGCGAGCATGAAAAGATCAATCAGCGTCCGGATGGATCCCGTCGGCCGTCGCAACATGGTGGATCGCCAATTCGCCATAGCAGAGCAGGACGCTCCACGGCAGCCTGTCCGCTCACGCAGGCAGGATTCATGTAAACGGATCCTGGCGCTACATCCTTGCGTACGTGAATGTACGTGTCTGGTGTTTCTGCACTCGTCAGTTCTCAGTGTTTCGGACAGCCTAGGCCTGCCCCAACTAGACGCCCCCGACCTTAATGCTCCCTTCACCGAGGAAGAAGTTTGGGCTGCGATCCTCGAGATGCCGCACGAGAAGGCCCCGGGGCCGGACGGTTTCACTGGAACCTTCTATCGGGCGTGCTGGCGATTCATCAAGAAAGATGTCATGGCGGTGTTCAGATGCATCTACAACTGCAATGCTGACATTTTTGGGATACTAAACACAGCCAAAGTATCGCTCCTCCCTAAAAAAGAGGTGGCGGTCTCCCCGGGTGACTACCGTCCGATCAGCCTTATACACTCCGTCGCCAAACTCCTAGCCAAGGTCCTAGCTCTTCGGTTGTCTCGGCACATCGACGGCATTGTCTCCCGTGCATGAAGCGCCTTCATAAAGGGCCGCTGTATCCAGGACAACTTCATGCTGGTTAGGAATCGAGCCCGAGGCTACCATAGGAGCAAGACGCCATCCCTACTCATTAAGCTAGAGATCGCCAAGGCGTTCGACTCGGTCTCCTGGGAGTACCTTCTCGAGCTGCTGCAGAGAAGGGGCTTCGGGGCCAGATGGCACAACTGGATCTCGATCGCCCTCGCCACATCATCGTCGTCCATCCTCCTCAATGGCATTCCTGGAGCGCAACTCACACATCGGCGCGGTCTCCGTCAGGGTGACCCACTGTCACCGTACCTCTTCATCCTCGCGATCGACCCGCTGCAGCGCATCCTAGATCTAGCCACGGAGGCAAGGCCCTTTGTACCCTTCGAGGTAGGGGGGCCACCCTACGCTTATCCCTCTACGCCAATGATGACGTACTCTTTTTGAACCCGGACCGCCGGGAGCTTCAAGCTCTTCTAGCCATCTTGCAGGAGTTCGGTGAATCCACAGGACTTAAAGTCAACCTCCAAAAAAGTTCGATCTCACCGATCAGTTGTCAAGGCCTACAACTTGAGGAAGTGCTGGATTGTTTCCCGGTGTCATTCAGTCCTTCCCGATGCAATACCTTGGGCTGTCAATCACTCTAGGCCGCCTTCGCCTTGTTCAGCTACAACCTATTCTTGACAAGGCCGGCAGGCGCATGTCAGGTTGGAAGCCATGGCTGTTGTACACCTCAGGACGGGTTGAGCTCGTCAAGGCTGTTCTCACATCCCTCCCGACCTACCTCCTCACAGTGATCAAACCCCCGAAGAAATTCTACATCGCATTTGATAGATATCGCCGCTCCTTCCTTTGGGCCGGAACTGAAGAGTGCGGGGGCGGGAAGTGCAAAGTTGCATGGACAAAGGTGTGTACACCTTTGGAAAAGGGTGGCCTCGGCATCATGGACCTTGAGAAATTCAGTCGTGCATTACGCATCAGATGGTTATGGTACGAATGGGAGAAACCGGACAGCCTTTGGATTGGTTTCCCCACTCCCTGTGATAGAGATGATAAGGCACTGTTTTATTCATGCACCGAAGTGACCTTAGGCAACGGAAAAAGAGCACCATTTTGGTCCTCTCAATGGCTGAATGGTGAGGCCCCAAAGGACATCGCACCGACACTTTACAACCACAGCCGGCGTAAGAACAGAACGGTGGCTGCCGCCCTTAGGGACAACAAGTTGGATTAGGGACTTACGCCACGATCTCACAGATGAGCTGCTGGAGGAATTTGTCGAGCTCTACGATCAAGTGAGTCAGATGCATCTCAATAATTTAGAAGACTCCATCAGGTGGACGCCTACATCCGACGGCAAGTACTCAGCACAATCGGCGTATCGGATGCAGTTTGAACATCTCCCTAACAAGCCGTTCAAGCGACTCTCTTCTGGAAGGCTTGGGCGCCGCCCAAGACAAAAAAATTTTGCTTGGCTGCTAGTCCAAGATCGGGTCTGGACAGCGCAACGCCTCTAGCTTCGCCACTGCGTGAATCAATATTTTTGCCCAATGTGCCGCCATAACCTGGAGACCTCGCTCCATCTTTTCATTGAGTGCCCGGCTGCAAGGAGCTTCTGGGCGGCAATTGCAAATTGGTTACATCTGCCCTCCTTGCATCCGGATGCATGGATCAACACCACGTCGACTGGGTCATGGTGGAAAGAGCGAGTGGTGCAGCCGGCATCGCTCAAACGTGGAGTGCAAACGTTGATCATACTCGTCTTATGGGAATGGTGGAAGGAGCGCAACCGAAGAATTTTTCAGGATCAAGAGTTGACCGAGACGCGTTTGCTACAACGAACGCAAGAGGAAGCCATGACATGGGGTGTTGTTGGAGCCAAAGCGCTGGTGTCGCTGCGGGAGAGTCGGGAAAATGCTACATAAATGTAAAACCTATGCTTTCCTGTAGTGATCCCTTTTTGCTTCGGCTTTGGCCGTTGCGTTCTTGCTGCAGCCTGCGTGCTGCATTGTTTCTGGCCTGTGTGCCAGTTTCCTCTCGGGTGGCCTGCGCGCCACCGTTTTCCTTTTTTCCTGACAGTGTCTGGTACCTCTGGTGCCTTTCTCCTCTTCCTAATTTAAGCGCCCACATAATATATGTGGCTTTCGAAAAAGTTCTCAGTGTTTGGTTCTTTGCCATGCTGCGACATGCCAACAACACTGGTGGTAAGAGCCCTCGCAGTTTGCAGGTTCCAGTGATTGATATTTCTGAGCAATGCAGGAGCAGAGATGCGTTCAATCTGCCCCTGCTTTGTGATTCCTAACAGAGGACTCAGTTTCACATGCGTTCGATCTTCTCTGCAAAATCCTAACAGGTCAGTGAACTCTTGGTCTGTACAAGTATCTGGAGGGTGGGTTGGAGTTTCTTTCAGAGTTTTAGTAGGCTCATCAATCATCATACTAGCATTCAGAAAAACCATTCCCACCTGTGACATACGACATAGTCAGAGAGCGCGAACTTGCGGAGGATCGGCTCACTTCAGGTGTGCCGGGAGAGAAGATCGCGACAGGAGATGGCCGTGGAGACGGAGAGGGAGCGCGATGGCACCGTAGCTTCACTCCTCAACTGGCGGGATCGTCGTAGAGCTCCGCTGCGTCAGGAGGCGGCACCATCACCTACAGAGTATCTAGATTGGGCATCCCTCGCCGGCGTCGCCGCCGCGTTCCTGGGTGTCGCCGCAAGAGGAAGCCATGACATGGGGTGTTGTTGGAGCCAAAGCGCTGGTGTCGCTGCGGGAGAGTCGGGAAAATGCTACATAAATGTAAAACCTATGCTTTCCTGTAGTGATCCCTTTTTGCTTCGGCTTTGGCCGTTGCGTTCTTGCTGCAGCCTGCGTGCTGCATTGTTTCTGGCCTGTGTGCCAGTTTCCTCTCGGGTGGCCTGCGCGCCACCGTTTTCCTTTTTTCCTGACAGTGTCTGGTACCTCTGGTGCCTTTCTCCTCTTCCTAATTTAAGCGCCCACATAATATATGTGGCTTTCGAAAAAGTTCTCAGTGTTTGGTTCTTTGCCATGCTGCGACATGCCAACAACACTGGTGGTAAGAGCCCTCGCAGTTTGCAGGTTCCAGTGATTGATATTTCTGAGCAATGCAGGAGCAGAGATGCGTTCAATCTGCCCCTGCTTTGTGATTCCTAACAGAGGACTCAGTTTCACATGCGTTCGATCTTCTCTGCAAAATCCTAACAGGTCAGTGAACTCTTGGTCTGTACAAGTATCTGGAGGGTGGGTTGGAGTTTCTTTCAGAGTTTTAGTAGGCTCATCAATCATCATACTAGCATTCAGAAAAACCATTCCCACCTGTGACATACGACATAGTCAGAGAGCGCGAACTTGCGGAGGATCGGCTCACTTCAGGTGTGCCGGGAGAGAAGATCGCGACAGGAGATGGCCGTGGAGACGGAGAGGGAGCGCGATGGCACCGTAGCTTCACTCCTCAACTGGCGGGATCGTCGTAGAGCTCCGCTGCGTCAGGAGGCGGCACCATCACCTACAGAGTATCTAGATTGGGCATCCCTCGCCGGCGTCGCCGCCGCGTTCCTGGGTGTCGCGGCGGCGCCTCAGGGAGATACACAGCGTGCGTGAGCCTTGCGAAGCCAAGGGCGGGACGGAAGACGACGACGGGGCGCGGAGGTGGGCGGCGGCGCGGTGACCTCGCCGGAGACCGGAGTCTTTACAAAAAGCCCCCTTATCTTGAATTCCTATATTTACATTTAGCCCCCTAAACTGGATCGCGACTATTAATCGCGATCCAAATTAGGGGTCCGTGTGCAAATATTTGGATCACGATTAATAATCGCGATCCAAATTATTTGCAAAAAACCCCTGGTTTGACGGGCGGCGGCTCGTCCGGTTCCTCTGCCTCCTTCGGCTCCTCCTCCCGGCCGGCCGCTCATCCGCCGCCGCCGTCCTCCCCGCCGGAATCGCGAAGCCTCGTCCCACCCATCTCTTCGAGACCAGCTAGAACCGGGAGCTCTCGTCAGGCAAGCGCGTGAGCCGGACAGTGCCATGGCGGAGGCCGGCATCCATTCCGGTGGACGGCCGTCCGCCGGAGCGCAATGGCGCGCTGCAGCGAGGGCCCAGCCAAGGAAACCTCGTCTCAGACGCGCGTCCTTCAAGAACAGCTAGATCCCTATGGTACCGGCATGCTTCCGTGGGGAGATGGCTTGGAGAATTGATGGGAGGGACTGTCCTCGCCGTCATTAGCGCCTGTCTCATGGTTCAAGTTTACAGCGCGATTTCATTCAAAAAGAAATGGAAAAGAAAGAACTTTACAGTGCAAGATTCAAGCTTTAGACTGAATGACAGCAAAGACAGAGCAAATTACTTTTGTCCGTTGCACAAATAAAAAACGCTGTTTTTTGCAGGTTCAGACTTCAGCTTGTTCTAGCTCTGCTGCTCATGTATGTTTTCAAGTTTGGAACCAAATGCAAATTAAGGTATCATGAAGCAAGGAACGGCTATTTTCTTTTTTCATCAAGCTCATGAGCCGGACCGTGCTCGTGTATACTCCAATCTGGAACCAAATGCAAATTAAAGTATGGCTGACATCGCCGTCCTGTTCTCCAAGTTCAGGTATCGCACCTGTGACAAGGAATAGTTCTGTTCTGTGTCATCGAGCTGATGCATCTTCAGATCTAGGCAAATGTTGTCAGGAGTTAACACCTAAAATGTGGTTTGTGATTAGCATCTGGTTTGATGTCACCAGACAACAAGGAAAAGCAGTGTTTACTCTAACATGTCAGAATAGCCCGGTAGCTTAACACAGAGCCCTGGGTAGCTGAAAACTGTTTGGCTGATGTGTAGTACTAGTAGACTGCAAACAATAAGTAGGACGTAAGGATGCTGCAAAAAGGATGGTCTATTTGGAGGATTGAAATGTAGTAACTGCTATACCACCTGGCCTGAGAAAATTTGGTACTGTGTGAATGCTGTAGTCTGTATACAAAGCTCTAAATGGATTTCCCAATACCGACGCATTTCGTGTCCTTTCTCAGCTGCAAAACATCTGTTGCTGTGCAGTGGTGGTGACCATTGAGGAACAAGATATTTTCATGTCCCGGGGGGGGGCGGGGGGGGGGGGGGGGGGGGGGGGGGGGGGGGGGGGCCTAAATTCTCGGGTGCTAATCAAGTTGGAACCTTGCAGCGTCCTGGTGATACTAGGTGGAGCTCACACTATAATTCCATTTGTAGCCTTTTAAAGATTTACAAGCCTACATTCCTAGTGCTGAAAGATATTGCTAACTCTAAAGGTCCAGGAACTTCTCAGTCCGGAAGAGCAAAGGCATCTGGTGCTGTTAAATTAATGATGTCATTTGACTTTGTTTTTATACTGCATGTTATGAAAGAACTCATGGGCATCACAGACTTGCTTTGCAAGAAGTTGCAACAGAAATCTCAAGACATTGTGAATGCTATGGATGATGTTGTCACTACCAAAAAGTTGATTCAGAATTTAAGAGACAATGGTTGGACTAGTCTTATTAGTGATGTGACATCATTTTGCAATAAACAAGGAATTAAAGTTCCGGATATGAATGCCTTTTATGCTGACTATGTTCGGTCTCGTGCAGAGGATGAAATGACAGTTGAGCATCACTATAGATATGACATTTTCACAGCTGCAGTTGATCAACAAGCACATGAGTTGAATTGTAGGTTCAGTGAACAAGCTACAGAGCTTCTTACTCTGTGCACTTCTTTGGATCCTAAGAATTCATTTAGTTCATTGGAAATTGATGATGTGTGCTTGCTAGCTTCAAAGTTCTACCCTGCTGATTTCTCAGAGCAAGAAAGAATTATTTTAAGAAATCAATTACAACATTATCAACTAGATGTAACTACACATCCGAAGTTTCAAAATTTGTCAACTGTTGCTGAACTTTGTCGTCGATTAGTCGAAACTGGAAAATCAGACGACTATTACTTGATAGACAGGTTATATAATATTCTCATTTATTTAGTTGCATCTCTTACTATGTTTGATAATTCTTATAATTTACTATAGTACTTACATATTTTTCTCTTTACAGGTTGATTCGTCTTGTTCTAACATTACCAGTTTCAACTGCAACAACAGAACGTGCTTTCTCAGCAATGAAACTTGTTAAGACAAGGCTTCGAAATAAAATAGGAGATGGGTTTCTAAGGGATTGCTTAATAATCTACATCGAGAAAGAGATTGCAGTAGAGTTCACAACTGATAGTCTTATTGATGACTTCAATGTTATAAAGAGTCGTAGAGTACGACTAGCATCATAGCACGAAAGGTTAGATTTTTTAAACATTTTTTCAGTATTTTCTCTTTATGTAATGAGACTACACAAATTTTGTTCTACAAAAATTTAATGCATACATATATAAGAAGAAATCTATGTTACTATATGTTGAGCTTGTTTGGACGGCCCCCCCTATGTAAAATTGCTAGCTCCGCCCCTGGCCGGAGCGCAATGTCGCGCCACAGCGAGAGCCCAGGAAACCTCGTCTCAGATGCGCTTCCTTCAAGAACAGCTAGCTAGCTCTCTATGGTGCCGGCATGCTTCCATGTGGAGCCGGGGAGATGGCTTGAAGGATTGGTAGGAGGATTCAGATTTCAGCTTGTTCTTGCTCTGCTGATCGTGTATGTTTCTAAGTTTCGAACCAATCTGGATTCTGGAACCAAATGCAAATTGAAGTATGACCTACATCGCCGTCCTGTTCTCCAAGTTCAGGTATCATGAAGCAAGGAACAGCTCTGTTCTATGTCATCAAGCTGACGCATCTTCAGAGCTAGGCAAATTTTGTCAAGAGTTAACACCAAAAATGTGGTTTCTGGATAGCACCTGGTTTGGATGTTACTCCACCAAACAACAAGGCAACGCAGTGTGTCAGAATAGCCCGGTAGCTTACACAGAGCCCTGGATAGCTGAAAACCGTTTGGCTGATGTGTACTAGTAGATTTCAAACCGAAATGGCAGTGTGAGCGTGAACTGAACTTTCTGCCCAACAGGACTGAAGGATGCTGCAAAAAGGATGGTCTATTTGTAGGATTCAAATGTAGTTGCAAGTCTGCAACTAGCCTGGCCTGATGGAATTTGGTGATGTATGGATACTGAAGTCTGTATACAAAGCCTGTCCTATCTCAGCTGCAAAACATCTGTTGCCGTGAAGTGGTGACTGTTGAGGAACAAGAGATTTTCAGATCCAGGGGTTCAGATTAGCAATGCAGGCTGGCGTTTGCTGAGCTCTGCTTTCCATACGAATACGATGTCTCTTCAACCTTTGTGCTAGCAGTGTTGACTATTGAATGGATGACAATCTTCAAGAGATCATCTGGGAAACATGTTGCTGCCTTGATTTTATCCGATTCTGGCGACCAGTCGCACGAGGCGCACTCAAAACCAGTAGGAAATGTTAGAACACAGGCGCCATGCATCAGGCGAGCCTGACGCGCAGCAACCGCTGGAGAAATATTTAAACATAATTTATTATTAGTTATTTATATTATATATTTCTAAAATAATATAAATGCATTGGATAAATTTCTTACCAAGTTCACCATCCATCAATTTAAGGGTGGGTTAAAAGTATTATGTAATTTTACCAAAGAAAAACAGCAATGCATATGTAATTTAATATAT
>LAPY01001646.1:79495-96431 GCA_000970635.1 Eragrostis tef
CGCCGCCGCCGCCGACGGGTGGCCGCTGCTCGAGGAGCTCAGCTTCAAGCGCATGGTCGTCACCGACGAGTGCCTCGAGATGATCGCTGCCTCCTTCAGGAACTTCCAGGTGCTGCGCCTCGTCTCTTGCGAGGGATTCAGCACCGCCGGGCTCGCCGCCATTGCCGCCGGCTGCAGGTGAGGCGCCGCATCCTGCTCGAGATTTGAGCTAAAAATGGAAGCTTGGTGTGGTTCTTGCTTTCCCTTCCGTGAAGATTTGAGCCTTTTCGGAGTTTCTTATCGGACCTTAGATGAATCTTCTGCGAAAAGCTTTGCGTTTCTTCTCCTGTAGCTAAAGATTTGCGATTTCTTGGTGTCATTCCATTCTTATTGCATTTAATTTGTGATCTAAAGTAGTTCTTGTTGGAGAAAATTATCTGAACTTGGACTTCTTCACAAAGCGGAACTGACTTCGAGCTCTTTTCTTTGGGCGCGCTTCGTTGCGTAGTATTGTTGAATAGTGGTATGCTCCAGTGTGATCTGAAATTGCTTAGGGTTTGTCTCAACTTTGAACACTAGTGTGCTATTTTAGATTCTGACTTGTTTGCGTCAAAGGGGTGATTTGTACTCAAGGATGAAAGATTGGTCAGTTTGCTACGACAAAATTGATGCTTATGTCGTCGCCTTAGGTTTGACCTTTATTTGGCGTCGATTCCTCAGCAAACCTTTTATTTTGCTAGTGGAAGCTTTGACTCACTGCTATGATAGAGTGATTGTTCTGTGGTGAAGTGATCTTTCTTGCTTTCTTTCACGGATCTGTGGGTTTGGCAGAATAAACATTTCTATCTGCTTGGCAATGATGGATGCCTCCCTTTATCTTTCCACCAAAATGATAGGATTGTTTCAAGATTAGAACCAACTTGGTGCACCTTTACCTAAACAATTCTATTTTCGCCCCAGCTCATGAGATGCCAGATCTGACTTGGAACTGTTTTGCTTTTCATTTATGCTTGAGATTCAAGTGAGTTCCGGTCCTGATTATTAGCTTCTAGATTCCAAAGAATTAGGGCTTTTAGCATGCTTTTGACATTGAGATTCCTATCTGCGCCTTTCCCCTTTTTGAGCTTAAGGCTCTAATGGTTGCTGTCTCGCTTTAGAGTGGGAGAATACCATATTTGCTTCTATATTAATTATTGTTTACATATAATGTGCTCATAAGAAAAGGCATTTTACTTTAGCTTATATGATCGCTGAATTTGAGTGGTAGTGTTGCACAGTGCACACAGCAGCGCAGCACACAAATATGATACTCAGGAACAACTTGCTTTATCAGTATTACTAGACTCTTTCTGATCTTGGAAACGTAAGGAACTGGAAGAATCTGATACCTAGGATAACAGTCATTGAACTATTCTTAATGCACCAAAGCAGTATCATTTCTTGTAGCTGTTATGAGCAACATATGATAAATGATGACCCTGATCGTGCACTTCAATTAGATCTCTGACTCACTAGTTATTTGAGTGGACACATAAAAGATTTTCACTGAATTGAGGATGGCATGAACCTGCATAACACGTAATATTGTGACAATCACTGGAAAAACACCTTTGTATCTAAGCTTCTTTTTTCTTTTTCTTTTTCTTTTTTTAAAAAAATCCATATCTGATTTCTGGACCCAATTTTGAGTTGGCTATTGGCCTGCCCTTCTCTCTTTTTTCTGTAACTCCGGAACGTTCAACCATAGGAAGTTGAGGTGAACAATTTGAATTAAAAATACATGGTAGTGGACGCGTGGTCTGGATGCAACTGTAGGACAGTTCTCTAGTTTGTATTGCTAATATACATTGTGGTCTCGTAGCTAGTCGTGCAATGAGTGTGGAACAAGATTCTGGATTATGTACGTTCTATGGAGATGTAAGCAAGATATATTTTGGCAAGCGATAAGCTGTGATAATCATTTCTTCATGTAAAGTCTTACAAGTCCCTCCTAGACTGATTGTGGCCTCTTTGGTTAGGCATTCTATGATACTTATGTTAATGCCATGTGCTGATTAAAAGCTTGTGTTATTGTCTAGGTTGCACTATTTATTTTTGTATCTTTCAGCTCACTTCTTTTTCCATGTCAGCCACTATCGATTTCGTTTCGTTTTTCTGTGAAATGCTTACATTTGCTGTTGATGTGGTTGGCAAAATCTGTTGATTGTTCTAGAGATTGTCGGAAGTGATTCTGCAGGAATGGAAATAATGGCTGATTTGGAAAGTCATAGTTAGGGAATACTGCCTTTTAGTTGCCTGGGAGAGCCCCCCAGTTGGCTAATGTGATGCACCTGCCTGTGGATGGTTTCATGTTGACAAGATATCAGATATGCCTTTGATATCACTGTGCACATTTGCTGGTTAACTCTAGTCTGCTGTTGTGACCTGTTTATATTGCTCTGCCAGTTTTGTCGTACAGTCTCTTAACCATTATTTGATTTTGCATGGTCATAGTGTCGTTAGACTGAAATGTTCCTATCCAAAAAAGGGGGGAAAAACTGTGGAGTGTTCACCATCAGAGATTTCATGTTAATGATGGATTGCTTCAGAATAGTTCTGGAGCTCCATACTATCCTAGTGTACAAGTTATATCAAATGCTAGTAAATTAGGAAGTCTCTGTTCCTGTGATTCAAACTAACTGTTGACTTTCATAAAACATCTATGTAACTGGAGCGACAAAAAAGATAACATAAAAGTGTTTAGTTAGTGACATGTTTCAGTTTTTGCAACCAGTTACATTATGGAGCTATTTGCATTCAGTTTTAGAATGTACATGTAATATGTGAGTTATTTTTTCCCACAAACTTCAGTGCTATGAAATCCATGCCAGCATTAGCTGTCGGCTGCCACTGTTAACAGTTTTCATTGTCGTTACAAGCTAAGATTTTGTCAACAATTCACAAGATCTTTTCAACTGCTAACTTTTGTATCTGTCCTTGCAGAAACCTTAGGGAACTTGATCTGCAGGAGAATGAGATTGAGGACTGTTCTATCCATTGGCTCAGTCTGTTTCCAGAGTCATTCACTTCTCTGGTAACTCTAAATTTTTCATGCTTAGAGGGTGATGTCAATATCAATGTACTCGAGCGGCTGGTGACCAGATGTCGCAACCTCAAGACTCTCAAACTCAATAATTCTATCCCTCTTGACAAGCTTGCGAGCCTCCTTCGCAAGGCTCCTCAGATAGTAGAGCTCGGAACAGGAAAATTCTCTGCTGATTATCATCCAGATCTCTTTGCAAAGCTTGAAGCAGCATTTGCTGGTTGTAAAAGCTTAAGAAGGCTTTCTGGGGCTTGGGATTCTGTTCCAGATTACCTGCCAGCATTTTATTGTGTGTGTGAGGGCCTCACGTCACTTAATCTGAGTTATGCTACTATTCGAGGCCCGGAGCTCATAAAATTCATTAGCAGATGCAAAAACTTGCAAATGTTATGGGTATGTTACTCTTCACTCCTCCAAATTTCTGAAACCTACTGTGCATGGCATCTTGTTATGAATATCCTAGTTCCACAAAATGAATCAAATGGTAGCTATGACTTCTGATTTCTTCATGTGCATGACTTAAATTTTATGTTAGGTGCATTTGGAGTCATTGGACTTATCAATTCATATCTTTGGGGATATTCTGTTTTAACATGGTAATTATTATGCTGTAGATGGTTTCCAAGAGTGAAATATTGTGAAAATGCTAACATACCCTTTTATTTTTTTTCACTTGAAAACTGCATTAGTGGATGCCCAGGTGTATAAGTTTTATTGTGCCAGTTTCTTTACATTACACATTCACATGAAATTTCTTCTAAACATCAAAGCTGCAATTTATCAGGTGATGGACTTAATTGAGGACCATGGTTTAGCTGCTGTGGCATCATCTTGCAATAAACTGCAGGAGCTTCGGGTTTTCCCTTCCGATCCCTTTGACCCAGCAGGACAAGTTTCATTGACAGAGAAAGGTCTTGTTGATGTTTCTGCCAGTTGCCCGATGTTGGAGTCCGTTCTCTACTTCTGCAGACGGATGACCAATGAGGCCCTTATTACCATAGCAAAGAACCGGCCCAACTTCACTTGCTTCCGTCTATGCATCATTGAGCCGCATACTCCAGACTACATCACGCACCAGCCCCTTGACGCAGGGTTCAGTGCCATCGTTGAATCATGCAAGGGCCTTACACGCCTTTCTGTCTCAGGTCTTCTCACTGACCGTGTATTCAAATCTATTGGGGCACACGCTGATCGGCTTGAGATGCTCTCAATTGCCTTCGCTGGGAACAGTGATTTGGGCCTACATTACATCCTTTCAGGCTGCAAGAGCTTGAAGAAACTGGAGATCAGGGATTGCCCATTTGGTGACAAGCCCTTGCTGGCAAATGCTGCCAAGCTGGAGACAATGCGATCCCTTTGGATGTCGTCATGCTCACTGACCCTGGGCGCATGCCGACAGCTTGCACGCAAGATGCCCCGCCTTAGCGTCGAGGTCATGAATGACTCTGAAAGAGCATGTCCCTTGGATTCACTTACGGATGAAAGCCCTGTCGACAAGTTGTATGTCTACCGTACAATTGCAGGTCCAAGGTCTGACACACCATCCTGTGTCCAGATTGTTTAAGGGGGCAGCATGCGTTACAGGAAGACACTAGGGAGGCATTGATTTTCATCTTGATAAGTACCATCAACACCTTCCTGGCATAACATGAGTACGTCCTGGGAGTAGAATGGCTCGTGGCTTGGATACTCCTACCACAATGCTGGCTCAGCTGTAAGACGGATGTAAGTTTAGGACGAGACTCGGGGTTGTTTCTGCTGTTAATAACTGTAGGAAGAGACTCGACGAATTACAGAAACTGCTAGATAGCATCTTGAGAAAACTTGAGTTTGTTTTCCTAGCGTGTTTAGTTCTTTTTATGTATAAATATATGGGATCCTTTTGATGTTGCAATGTACTCTGTACTGTTGGGGGGAAATGTACCAGGAGCCTCTTTTTGATCTCCCTCTATCTGTGTGCTGTTATTGCTTCAACTTGTGAATGCAAAATAATTGTGGCTGACGGTGGCTCCCACCATTTTATCTGATGTATGGTCATACTTTTTGGAAAACTGTAACCGAGCCAACTAAATCTGTCCAACTAAAGTCTATCCTGTATTCAGTAAGGGGTTCAGTTCAGTGGAGGATGCAACCTATTTCTGTCTCCTAGACTCTGATTACACGTGACAGATATGATGGGTCAGCTTGGCACTTAAGATGTGCATTTATTCTATCTTCATAGTCCTGCTGAATCTTCATCTCTGATGTGTCGCTGGCCGTTACCTGTGATTCTGTCTGCCATAATGCTCTGTTCTGTATACATCGAGCTATCTAGAGATTTTGCTCCATAGTAGGAGTATAGGTTTACAAATGACCGGGCCACGCTGCCGAAGCCTATCTCATAGATGCTGGTTTTTTAGTGGGATCGGATCTGTTGCCTTGCAAAGAAAAATGCCATGTTGAGATCTCATGTTGTGTATACAAGCAAGTTTGAAGTTGCAGGTGGTTGCAGACTATCTGCTGGTCTTCCTTGAGAGGAACTTGGCATCTGTGTTTCTATCTTTATTTGCTTGCAGATAAGGAAGGGAAGAGCGTGAGATATTACGATTTGCAGTCACCTGCTGGGTTAGATGAAACAAGTGCTTGACTTTCAAGCACTCCAATCGCTCGCTCTCTCCAAGGTTAGATGTAACTCATCCTTGGGCTTTTTCGTGGATCATGATGCTCTAGAGGATTCTCATCGAGGCCCGCTGGAGATGTTTAGGCCCTAAAGACGGCATAGGTCGTAATGCTAGTGGCTTTCTACTAGACTTTTGTCTCCTTTTATGTTTCTTTCTGTTTTCTTGTTGTTCGGCCTTCGGGTCTAGCATGTAACTTTTATTTTTCTTCTGAAATACCTACTCTGCACGTTTTCAAAAAAAAAAAACGGAAGTGAGCTCAGTAGGGGCTGGCCTGCGGAGAGTGCTTTCAACTGTGTGGACCGTAGCTTCGTTAGAATTCTTAAATGATAAATTTCTGAAGAGAAAAACAAACAAAACGGCATGAAAAATAACCAAGCTGATTCCGAGAGAAATTTCATGTACTGATATACCAAGAGGACAACATCACCCCTGGACGGTGGGGAATTTGTGATACCGTTATCAGATTTATGAGTCTCTTGAAGTTCTTTGCACAAAGTAAAGAGAAAAAAAAAGGAAGACATTGCCAGGTTGAAAAGTTTTCGGATTCAAGAGAAAATCCTAGTTATGTTTTCTTTTTCAAACTTTATCCCAGTTATGCTGGGAATGGTTATTTGGAAGAAGAGTTAGAAAGTAAAACAATAAAATGACGGAGCAAATTTCTTATTTGCCATCAGAAATTATACTCTTCTCTTGTTTGCCATTCAAATTTTGCACTTCTCTTATTTGCCATCGAATCTAATTTCACTTTTCTTATCTGTCACTCAATCAATTTGGTTGTTAGATTATTGTGCTTTCATCACCGCATTATTTGCGTTGCAGCAGCAAAATGGATTTGTCTCAATGTATACTATCTGTGAAAAAAAATTCAATATTTTTGGATAAATATTAGAGGCAATATTTAGTTTAACTCAAAGTTACCTCAAATTTTCATCCGAAAATATTGAAAATCTTTTTTTGGCATAAAGTACACATCGAGAAAAATCTATTTTGGTGTTGTAGCTTGAACACTGTTGTGACATGGTCAAAATTTCCTATGAACTAAAGTGAATGGAGTGGCAAATAAGAGAAGTGAATTTAGATCCGATGGCAAATAAGAGAAGTGCAACGCAAGAATATCAAGAACTCCAAAATAATAACTCAGAAAAAATGACGTAATTCCACTAAACAGCAAAGTTTTTGCCTTTTTTTTTCTTATAACCACATGACAAAGAAACAATAAATCCAACAATGTTCTCAAGCCCCGTAATTTATAAGAACTCTCACTAATGTTTAAATTTAAGCTTGAAGTGATTGTGGATGTTCTTGAATTCCTGCTCTCCTCTGCCCTGGCATTTCTCATTTTGCAAGAACATCGCTTAGCCCTAGCACCGCTAGAGGAAATACCTTGCATGCTCTTAGATGTAGTTGTGATGATGTCGCTCTCTCGAACAAGTGTATATTTGTTTTATATTCATGTGTTTATTGTTTCATCAATTATGAGATCTTTTTATAAATAAAAGCTCATGCAAATCTAACATCATAACTCAATCATACTTTGACCTCATAAACTTGTTTGTTGTAAAAACCATCATCACACATTCCACACTATCGTAGGTTGAAATAGTCCCTCCTTAATTTGAATGTGCTCTCCCAATTGCACCAAAAACTATCACATAGATGAGTGTCTAGCTCATATCTCAAGGCTCTCACACCTGCGTACGGTAGTGATGGGATTGTCGAGTAGTTGAGTGTGTTCTGTTCCGATGTGACTGTAGACGTTCAAGACATAACTATACCAGTGAGATTTAGTGTGTTGCGCAGTCTCTAATATGACCAAACCACAAAACTCAGTTCAAATCATAATCAATTCATCTAGCCAAGCATCTATTTTTTTCAGATCATGGGAAAATGAGTCCCGGCCTTGAACCCTCCGTTAGGGGGGCTACAGCCCGACCAAGCGTCTATTATGATATTTTTAGCTCAGTAGGCAAAGCCAGGCCCGTCCCAAGGCATGTGCGGCCGGTGCGACCGCACAGGGCCTCCGAAAATCAAGGGCTCCCAAATCGCCTAAAAATTATAGATACATAACGCATGATCGACACTCCAGAGAAGATTTCTTCAGTCGCTTTTTAGGCAAGTCTGCGTTCGAGTAGCTGCTTCGCTAGAGAATCATGAACTTTTGTTGATAGATGAGTTGCCGGCATGCCGCAGGTTCTGGCAATGCAGCCTGCTCCGGATTCTTGATCCTTCCTCTCGCGTAAAAACGTACACCACCAGCACCGGCCGGCTCGTCTGTTGCCGACGTTAATTCAGGCTCCATAAGGTCTGAACCATGTCGTGCTGTGACTGCTAAGCTTTTTTTTTTTCTTTCATCATGGTTCTTGTTTAACTATTGTTGAAATAATTTATTAGTAGTTCACTTGAATTAATCAATCTCGTGGTCTTCTAGAGGCTGAACTTAAAATAGATGGACAATCTGATATTAAGTCAAATTAACTGTAATCATTTTATTTTGATACGACTTACGTTTAGGGCCTCACTTAGGATTTTGCACAGGGCCCCTGGTTTGTCCGGGACGGCCCTGGGCAAAGCTTATGCAAATCAGAATGACAGGGTGCGTTTATAACAAACAACTTATAAGAATATCAAGAACTTCTTGCAAGTTTAAAGTATTGTTCAATTTGTACTAAGAATCACATGATTCGGATCGTAATTCTCCTTTCAAAAAGACCCTTAACCCTTGCAATAAATAACTAAAAACAATGATGGGCAAGCACATGGATAGGAAAACACTCGTAGTCAGAAGAAAAGAAGCAGACAAGAAAAAATGCTCCCGAAAGCAACACGCCTCCATTCCCCACCCAAACTCGTAATTACACCACTACTTGTTCAACTGTCACGCCCTAATGCTTGTAGCTTAGCTTAGGCAGCTCGTCTTGCAGTCGCCGCAATAGAAGTAGGTAGGAGCCAAGCAGCGGCAGCCCGCTCCTTGATCCCACAAATCCCACCCCGAGGGAAAAATATCATCCTAATTACTGGAAAAAGGGGAGCTTTTTTCGGTACTTATTGTTTGTTTCCTCCTTCGTTGACTGCTTCTGTTTGAGCTGGAGGTGGGTCGAGGAGGACGAATCCAGAAGCCGAGCGTGACCAGCCCGCCGGCGGCGCCACACCCCCTACCCACAAGGTGAGAACCAAGATCTCCTTCCCCGTCCTCTAGAAATCATCCCCTTCCTTTTGCCCTATTGCTCGGTACGCCTCTGAACCATTTCATGGGCTTGATTAGGTGTGAATTTTCCCGTGGGTTTGTCCATCCTTGGGTCCGGGCTGATTCTTTGATTCCTTGTGGCACTGCATTCATTAAACCAACGGAGTCAATGCCTCTTAGTTTGTTTTGAAAATATAATGGGAAAAACCGATAATCCCCCTGTTCTTGCTGCTGTCCTCTGCCTGTTTTATTGCCTCAATTGCGTCGATACTGGTGAGACGTCAGCAGAGAATCTCCCTGCAAGGCTGCATTGATCCCAGCTCGTATGCGTGTTATAGCAGCAAATACGAACATTTGGTTTATTGCTAAACTTTAATCCTGAGACTTCATCCACTGCAGGACAGTTAGTACAGTAGTAGTTATTGCTGCCTCTTTTTATCTGCTGCTGCAAGAGGATATTGAGGGTTTACAAAGAGCTGGGAGAGTATGGGCAGAAGCTGCTCTCAGTTTTGAAGCTATCTTAAGTTAACCCTTCAGTATTTGAGGTATGTTTTCGTTGTCACATTAGATGTTTTTGCTCATAAGATTAATGGAGCATGAGGTCTTGTTCGCATTAATGTAGTAACCAGATGTGAATTTCTGCTCAATATGCAGGCATGTATAAGAACCAACTCCAGGAGCTTGCTCAGAGGAGTTGCTTCAATCTGCCGTCCTATGCGTGCATCCGCGAGGGGCCAGATCACGCGCCACGGTTTAAGGCGACAGTTAATTTCAATGGAGAAACGTTCGAGAGCCCAGCATTTTGTTCTACTTTGCGACAGGCTGAGCATGCGGCAGCTGAGGTAGCGCTCAATGAGCTGTCAAAGAGGGGGCCTTCATCTTCTTTGGCTGCAAAAGTTCTGGTTAGTTTTGTTGATGCCTTTTGAAAACCTTATTTGTAGTGTAATGCGGAAACCAGTGTATCTTGCTTAGATGGAGAGTCTCCTTTTGCATTCTTATCTAGGGGGATCAGGTGACTAAAAGCCTGGAAGGGTCGTCACAGTAGATTTCACTATGATTCTTAATTGTAGGATATTCTACATTATGCATTCGCTTGGTATTTTACCATAAACATAGCGGCACCATATGATCTCCATTTTCAGTTTTCACCCTTTTTGGCCATCTATTTGGAATTATCAAAAGGTTTATCACCACAAAAAACATGCTAGAGAATTCATTCTCTTGAGGGCACTGGAGGTGAAATAAAGAAGAGGTAGCAAACATTAGTAGTTCTCTATCTTAGGAAGTCACGTTCCTCCATCTTTGTCAGAGTCAAGGATACAAGGAACATACTTTGTAAGTATACAAGGGCTAGGGACCTATAGCCTTTTTTACTGCCTGTTCTGGTATTTATTCTTCGTTGATACGTTCTTCAGATTGTAAATCATTAATGAAGCTACGTTTTTGAGCCTGATTATATTAAAGAAGATGAATATGTTCTGTTATAAACCCTGATTTTGGTCATGTAGAACAATTATCCACCGCTTAAGTCACACGAAAACAGATTCATGTTGTCAGTATAAGCTGAATTTTCGAATGCTAAGCATGCAGGACTGACATTTGTATATACCATACTATTTCTTCAATTATTTATGCTTCATTTGACAAGTCCCGCTTGATTAATATTACTATATCAGCTTTTATTCTTTCCGTCTTCTTACATCTTTGCACAATTTGAAGTAATTGTTCTGTGGATGGACATGGTGAAAATGGCAAAATGCCATTGACGTGACTCAGTGTCTTTTCCTTAGATCAAAGAACAATAAATTTCACCTATGTTCTGGATTTATCTAAAACTCTACTAGTGGCAGAGTATATTAAATGTTCACTATTCTTGACAATTCATATTGCTGTAAGCCAAAGTGAAGAAGTGCTAGTTATGATGGATTGGTTGGGAAGGTGCAATTCTTTTATGATGTCTGATATTGACTTGCTTGTTGTCCATCCACTGATTGGCTGCTTTTGCAGTAAGAACAATTTCAAGTTGTTGAAAATGTCAAGGGTGGGCATGTGTTTGATTAATTCACTTCCCATTTACATCAATAAATATGCCATTCATGCCACCTAGATTTCAGCGTTGGGATGGGCAATAGACAAACATTGTGATTGCTATTATTGAATGTGTTTCCAACTTCACATTGCAATTGTAATGGGCACATGCTGTTGTAAGTTCTAACCTCCTGTGTCCTAAGAAACGGTGTTGAGGCTAAGGGGCTAAAGCTTTTACTCTACAGGATGAAACCGGGATCTACAAGAATCTACTTCAAGAAACTGCTCATCGAGCTGGTTTAAAACTTCCCGTGTACACTACGATTCGATCTGGGCCAGGTCATACACCCCTGTTCACATGCACAGTGGAATTGGCAGGAATGGCATTCACTGGCAATCCTGGCAAGACTAAGAAACAAGCTCAAAAAAACGCTGCAATGGCTGCCTGGTCCGAATTAAAGCAATGTGAGCATATTGCCACTAATTACCTTCCGCTTCAATTGATTAATTGAGTACATTGAGCTGAATTTTGTGCAAGGCTGAACCTTATTCAGTTTCTTGATTATAAGAAACATAAAGAATATCCATAGAAGTCGATGTCTCTCTTCCTTAATGACATTATTGTGAATACATTACTTCCTATAAATTGCTTTGCACTGGTTCCACTCTTATAGTTTGCTGACCACTTTAATTGTTCCTGCCAGTGCCCAGAGTTGGTGAACCATCATCTCCATCTTGTCCACCTGATCAAGATGACGAGGAGCAGGAACAGGTCATAGTTACTCGCACTCTTGCAAGCTTGAACAAGGCTAATGGTGGCAAGATGGCACATCAGAAGGAAAAACAGCAAAACAATAACCGTCCATCGTCACGGAGATCCTATCCCAGACCTAATACAACATTCTACTTATCACATTTGCAAAATCAGGCTTATCCTAGTATTCCACAGGACCAAGCGATGTACCATGTGTGGCACCGAATGCAAACAACACAGCCAACACCTCGTTTTCCAATGGTACCAACTATGGGCAACACAAGGTTTCCACCACCACCAGCTATGCTCTCCATGTACCCTCCACCTCAAGGGCAATTTGCTACGCCTGCTAGCCAAGATACAATAGGTCTTCTTCCATGTTTTCCTGAAGCTGCTCCCGCCCTCCCGCGGTACTTCTCACCTTGTCCTATCTCTTATTTGCCAAGAAGTCCTTTGCCTGGTACTGTGCACAGAAATTATGGGAAAAAGCAAGAGCGTGCTGAAATAGCCGAACTTCTTGATGCCGCAGTCTTCTCCCAATACAATTCTGCAGATTCTTCTTGCACATCTGTGTATGGTGGTCCACAGAAGGTTCAAGAACTACCCAAAGTTGGAGAAGACTGTACTGAGAGTAGTGCTTCCCCTGAGGAAGAAAACAAAGCTCCTCTTACTGTATCAAGCTCCACAAATCCATCATCACAAAAATTGGAACCGGATGAAGATACAGGACCTCCGGGCAATAAGCAGGCAGAGTCAAAGAATTCCCAAGAACAACAACCAAAATCATTGCTGTCTTGGGGTCCTTCAGTTCCACCATGCGTTTCTAGCCAGCAAAAACATTATACTGTCACCATTCAGCGTGATGAGCCTATCCACAGAAATAATCATCCTCAGAGGAGTCTGTCTGCATCGTCAGAGATGCAGTCCTCCCGCTTGCAAGCTGCACCTCGGTTTGGAACTGCAGTGCCTGTAAATTCAATAAGCTCGGTATACCAGCAGCGACCTCCTTGGTTGGCTGCCCCAGTTACAGTCAGAACTGCCGTTCCTGTGTGTTCAGCGAGGCCAAATGTGGTGAATACTGCTGCTGGAGCAGCTGGACTAAGACCCAACTTCCAGAACGGCTCAAGCCCAGCTAGAGGAGAGTTGGAACCTCACAGGAACGACGAGGAAAGAAACCTAAGTGGTGGTGAAGCAGCAAGTTTGGATCTCAGCAAGCTCCATATTTGAGTCACAGTTTTTATTTGGTGAGCTTTAGTTAGGACTTGGCAATATCTCAGTTTTGTTTGTTTTTCCTTTATATATTCCCTCGTATTTTTGGTTAGATAGGATGCACTCTTGAAGGGGAGTTGGAAGAACCTCACAGGAACGAGGAAAGAAACCTCAGTGGTGGTGGAGCAGCAAGTTTGGATCTCTGCAAGCTCCATATTTGAGTCACAGTTTTTTATTTGGTGAGCTTTAGTTAGGACTTGGCAATATCTCAGTTTTGTTTGTTTTTCCTTTATATATTCCCTCGTATTTTTGGTTAGATAGGATGCACTCTTGAAGGAGTTGTGTGAGAGCTGTGATCGCGGTCCGTGCACCTTAGATTTTACAGATACCAGTTCCTTACCAAGGTAAATGGACGAGAATCGTAATATAAGAGCAAATTTGCTCGTCATTCCTTTTGTGTGTGGATATATTGCCTGCCTTTGTTCTGACCATACTGAATTTACATTACCTCATCCTTCCGAGTGATCCTTGCTTTGTCCCGCTTGATACTATTCGTAATTCGCTCATAGATGAGGACAATAAAAGTTCACTTGCCACCATTGCTTGCCTCATCATGCTAAGCAAAGTTAATAATTGGCTAGGAAATTGAAGGAGGTCAATCACAGGGTACACATGTTAGATATATAGCATCCAACATTTACCATTCGACTAATTTAATCTGATGCCATTATGTTTTTCACTCCATAAGTATACACAGATAATAAATGATCAAGAACCTAGTTGTGTGCTCGGATGGATACCTACCATGTGTATCATACATATGCACGCAGATAACCGGGGCAGGATGTATCCACTATCCACATCGAATCCTACCCTGTGTATGCAACATAGATTTAGATAAAGGAACCGGCTCTAGACTTTTGCGTTATCCAGTGCATATGGCCTGTGCGCGGGACACATGCAAGTCTGGTGGGTGAGCGTGTTGTGTGTGTTTGTTGCACAACATCTTAAATCTTTTACTATATATGCATGTATAAGCATGACTATTATATTCATTATTCAGGACTCCTTGGCCACATCATCCTGCAGAAAAAAAAGTCCAACACCGTCAGTGGCGAGAATTCACACAACATCTGCATTGCCAACCATATCCAAATTTTCAGCAAGCTATGATAATGTCCAAAGCCATATATAACATAAGTGGAACATGCAAAGAAGCATTATTAAGCATGAAAAGTTAACAATGACGAATCATGTGCCGATGAGGTATCCCTGTTCAAGGTTCATCGCGAGAGTATAAGAAAATGGGACCAACCATGTCAGCATCAATTTGGGTATTCGAGAATTTCCTGAATTTTCTTCTTCTTCAGCTTCTGGAGCTCCCTGAGCTTGGCTCGCTCCTTCTTCCCGACCTCAGACTACCCGCACCGAGCGCCTGTATCCCGACCTTCAAGTCGCTTTAGCGTAAAAAAGGGCAAGGGTACCGGTCATTTCCGGGACCGCTACCTATGGCGGGGTAGCGATCCCCCGCTACCCTGATGCGCGGGCCCACCGTCCGTCCGCCGAAGACCTCATCCACCTCAGGCTCGCCACGACGACGCCAGGACTCGCCGGAGACGTCGACGGCGAAGGAGCAACGGTGCCACCATCGCCGGAGACGGCAAGGGGAACCACTAGCGCCACCATCGCCAGATCCGTGCCAACGAGCTCGCCCACCGCTTCGCGCTGCCGCCGAGAAGGACCAGTGCAGGAGCGGGCGAGCTTCATCAATAATAATGTAACACCAGCTGAAAAGGGAGTTCTCCTTTTAAAAAAAAATAATTTCAAAGCTAGTAACAAAAACATAGAACTTCCCGGGTACTAACAAGTTTTTCCCATATGGTCCTGGATCAATAGGAAAACTAGTAATTAATATGCCACAAGCACTTCACGCAGAATGACCATGAAAACTTGGGCCTTTTCATCTGGGTCTTTAAGAAAAATCCAACTGCACACATAACAGGACAAAAGCGTTGCATTTCACTCATCCAATTTCCAATGGTGGACTTTGGTATAACAACCATGTGAGGGCCAGATATTCCTCTAAACTTATGGAGATATTTAAGCAATGAAATGGTTTTTGGAGGGTTTTTCCGAGACCTTGAATGCCTCAACCACAAGGATGCCACGCCACAAACTGTGGTGAGCAAATTCACGTCACACTCGCCACAACAAAATAATAGACAAAGTGTGGCACTCACCACTGAGGCATGGTGACTGACGACTGGCAACTAAACAACCTCTAAATGTCCTATGAGATATCCATGATTGAGTGGGTACATCACATACTTCATAGTTTTTTTTATAAAAAGATTGGCCGGTAAATGAATTTTACCAGACTCCACTGGTAAATTCGACATGCCGAAATATTGAAAATTTGCCACCAATATTTATTTTAGAGGATGCCAAGCGAGTGAGAAGTGAGAAACATTGCGGCGACCAGTAATCTCATCTTCCCTCTCGCGGGCGGTTGCCGCTGCTGTTCTGCCGAGGATCCGAACCCGCAAGCACGCTCTCCTGTTGCCGTTCTGCTGCTGATTGCCCAGAACAGAGCACTTCAACGCTACACTACAGAGTGCTTAAAATTGCAGCGCATATAAAAGAGCAACAAAACTGAACCACATCACAGAACTGAGAATAATGGCCTCGAAACATTCAAGTTTCAGTCGCTGGTGCGTGTTGTGCAACCTTGTACATCTTTTAATATTTATAAGCATATCTTGTTATATTAACTCTCATTTTTTTGGATCAATCAAGCCTTTTTATGCATCTAAGTTTAACCATGTCACCAAAATCTCTGTACAAGGAGGTCTGAATGGCCTACGGCTAACATACAAGAGTTTGGGCAATAGATAATGGGGACATGTTCGGGGAATTCTCCCCTTACTACCTCCATTATTCCACATCCATTGCAGGCCAGACAAATTGGTCACCGTCGCTTTCTTTCCTGTGACAAAATCATGAGCAGGTAATGAGTTACTTATTGGCTTAAGTATACAAGATTTAGTAATTAGCAGCAGAATTGGAATTGCACATATAAAGTAAATGTGGAGCGCATAAGTGCGTAGTTTGAAGTACATATGTAACCACTTACAGTAACAACCTAGCACATCCTCTTGATAGAGCCCAGGGTGAGGTCCTCAAGTGTTGGATCCCTCGATGATGAACGCTTCGATGGAGTCAGGCTCTGGAAAACGACCATAGAATGAAAGGTACATTTAAGCTTAGAACAATTGCGTGATATAAAACAACTCTTGTAGAGTTAATATATATGGTTGTGATAGATCTTACAGTCTCCCCTTTGCTGGCGCGCCTCTCACGCTCCTCGATCACCTGGTTCTCCTTCTCAATCAGGCGGATGAGGGCATCGCACCTCTTGGATAGTTCTAGTGCAGTTCTAGACCTCACGAACCAATCCAAGCAAAACAAGGGGGACATGCGAACGGCGGCTTTCAGTTCATTCCAGTTTCCATAGCCAACTTTGTGTACTGTGCATAACTGTCCAGCAACAAAATATTGTCAATGAAACAAAGTTAATCATTGATTAAATAATCCTCAAACAAGTAGGATGCCATAGCTTTAAGTAATTCTAAATATGTTATCATACCATTTATTTGTAATTATATGCATATCGTAAATAAAACCCTCATTTCCCAAGAAATATATTCTAAGTCATGTGAGATAAGAAAACAATTTCTATTGTGTGTGTGTCTCCCAAAAAGGGACATAATCCTTGGGTCTAAGAAATAATGGAACATTCAATAATAGTTGTGGTAGAGGCATACCATAAAACGGTCGCATTGCTCAGTATATTGCTTGTCTTTGTTCTGGTACTGAATTTTCAGTTCCGACCATGGGTTCTCATAGCCACTTATCTTCTTCGATATGGCTCTAGTGATTTCATCCTTCCGGGCGATCCTTGCTTCACCCCTCTATGCTCTTCATGATTCGCTCATAATCTGGTGGGATGAAGTTAGGAAATATATATATATATATAAGTA
>LAPY01001646.1:98839-109591 GCA_000970635.1 Eragrostis tef
TTTATCTTCTTCGATATGGCTCTAGTGATTTCATTCTTCCGGGCGATCCTTGCTTCGCCCTTCTCTATGCTCTTCATGATTCGTTCATAATCTGGTGGGATGAAGTTAAGAAATATATATATATATATATAAGTAAGTCAAAATTGAATTCTCTGCTTGGCACATCATGCAAGAAAAATCAGAAACTGGTTAGGAAATGGTAAGAGCTTAGTTACCCTCCTAAACTTATAAGATAGGCCCAAAATATATTTTAACTCAAGAAAGACAACCATGCTGGGTAAAAAAGAGTCAGATTTGTACCATTCAACTCCTTGAATCTTCTCTTGAAAACTTCAGCATACCGCTGAACTTCTTGTTCCATCTTTTCCTCCATATCAGATGCTATATTCTTTATGTCATCACGGCCATATTTCTCACAAGATCGAAGGAATACATTGAAATCACTCTTCGTCCATGATGGAAAACCCTGAGATTCACAACGTGCATGACCAATAACTAAAAGAAATATGCATAGACAGCAGGAGCATAATCGAAAACAGGACAACGAATACGTATAAATATTCATATCCATACCTCTTTCAATAGCTGCTCTTTCTCTTCTTGTTCCGCTGAAGTCAACGGTTCCAATTGAGCTAAATGTGGAACAAGCCCAGCATTAGTACAATAATCGACTTGCTATAGTGCAACTGGGAAATGTCAGGAATCTACCTTCATCATCACTATCTCCAATCATATTTCTTTTCTTCTTTGCTTGCTGATTAAAGGTTGTAATGGTATATACATAAGGATAAAGAGTGTAATTAGTACAGCCAATCTGATATACAGATACAGAGAGATTTATTTGAGGAATGGGAAAAGTATTATCTCAAGAATTTCTACGAAGTTAAAAGGAATGCCATGGTGGCACCACAAATATGTCTCATGCTTCTGGCAAAAAATGAAACGGAACTTATGCAACGAAACAGGCTGCAATTTAGTTCAGAAAGACAAGCAACACAGTTTTGGTTATTGTAAAAGAAGTTGAAATTACCGCATGGTATTTGGCTTCCTTTTCGTATAATTCATTGAGCCTCTGGGTATTTAGGAACTGGAAATCATGTCTGGCATAAACAACAATGACATGAGCTGACACTGAATTACAGTTGTGTAGAAATGGTGACTGAAGTAACCAGCTAAGAAGGCTTACATGGTTGGCATTCGCAGACGTGGTTCCCGATGTATTAACGGCTCGTCTTCTCCAAGTGCATGCTTAAAATAATCATCCTCAGAGTAGCTACATAAATTGATTAACAAATTTAGACTTACACATGCGAAAAAAGTAGAAGTTACTATGACCTAAAAATGTAAAACATACTTCTTTCGTTCTCTCCGGGGTGGTTCTATCCTGTTATCTAGGACCAGCTTCTTAAAATCTGTCAAGTTCTCAACCTTGGGGAAATTATGAGCCAAGTTGAGTTCATATATTTTGGTCAATTATGAATGAATGCTTTGCTAATAGAAGATGCATTGTGCTATAAACACTTCAAGTGTACAGTATACAAGAAATCACCATACTGTTTTGTTACCTTGTCGTTATCAAAATCATTCAGTTCAGCAGCTGCAGAAAGATACAAAATAGTTTAGCCCAGTTGCGTACATTTTGTAAAGTATCATAGCCATTTTAAGCAAAGGAGTCATACGTACTTTCATCCATTTTAAATTTGAAGGCGTCTTCTGTGAATTTCTGCATTTTAGCATCAAGCTTCGCTGTTGCCTCTTCTCCTCTAGCCATGATGCAATCAATATCTTCATCTGTTATTGTACTATCCTTGGAGGTGAATACCATTTCAGCACCAAACCTCACCATTTCCAACAGCTCATCCTTTTTAACAGCTATAAAGAGCTCGAAAGGAAAAGGGACATTAATATGACTTCAACATATAAGAATGTGTGCAAATAACATTACGTGTAGTACAATGAAATGGCTACCTTTTTGTTCCACCAAACGACCTTGTTGGATGACCAAAGCATCCAAGGCAAGCTTCTTATATGCCCTCTCGGTTACCTTTTCCTCGATAGCATACTACAACACATGATTCAAATCCTCTGTTAAACACAAAACATTATTAATTAGCAATGCAAATTATTTAGATCTAGAAATAAACCTCAGTACAGAAACGGAAGACTTGAACTTCTTTCTTTTGACCGATTCTGTGAGCGCGATCTTGTGCTTGCAGGTCCACTTGGGGATTCCTGAGAAAACAAAGAGCATGACTTTAAATTAATTCATGAAAAGGTAATTAAACTTAGTTGTTCAGCATAGCTGTGTGTGTGTGTGTGTGTGTGTGTCACATGCATGTAACGAATAACAAGAAAAATCTTGCCATATTTAGTTCAGTGTGTGCGTGCATGCTCCCAGTTAGAAAAAGAAAGATATGTATGGGTTTGTTCTTCTCTCTCTCTTTTTATTACAAAGATTCACAACACTAATGCATCGAAGACAAAAGTGGGCCTAAGTTAAACAAGAAAAATGTAGTTTGCTAGGTACATACCAGTCACTGTCATAAAGGATCACAACGTCTGCAGTGGCAAGATTTATACCAAGACCGCCAGCCCTAGTTGAAAGCAAGAAGATGAACTTCTCGCTCCCTGGCCTGTTGAAGGCATCAATTGAAGCATCACGGTCTTCACCACTTGTGTTGCCATCAATTCGACAATATTGATACCCTCTGTATATCAGATAATCTTCCAATATCTCCAAGAGCCTAGTCATCTGCATGATTTCCGGCATTGTGTGTGAAATAGTTGGAAAATAAATGTCAAAATTGGCAAAAATGTCACAAAGTATAGAAATGTAATGGTCTTGTGTGTTCTGAAGCAATTCGAACTCGGTCTTAAAGAGCGATTAAAGGATAACTACTGACCTGGGAGAAAATAAGTACTCTTGAGTCACGCTCCTTTAGCTTTGGAAGCAATTTATCTAACAGAACCATTTTACCTGAAAACAATTAAGCATACTTATGGTATATGCACAAACCAATAATAAGTGTATATTACACTGACTTATGCCAAAGAAGAAACAATACCTGCATTCTCAATTAGATGTTCCCCTGATGTATAAGGTGGGCCAGCCTCAGCACCCGCAAACAAATATGGATGGTTGCAACACTTGCGCGGTTGCATGGCTGTGTTCAAAAGACATTTGCGGTCACCACCGCCATTGATAATGTCCAGGTCTTTGTGAAGTAATGCACGGTAATATTGTGTTTGCATTTCAGACATTCCAACTTTAAGTATAGTTTCCTTCTTGGGAGGTAAACCTTTCTCGACATCAGATTTAAGCCTCCAAAGTAAAAATGGCCGCAAAACCTTGAAATATGGCATGGCAAATGGATCATACACACACACACACACACACACACAAAGAAAAAAAAAACACATACTTGTTGACTGAAATCAGGATTACTGATTCACTGTATTTGATACCTTATGAAGCTGCTGAACAACCTCCTGTTGATCATTTTCTTGATCAGAGATTTGGAACCATTCATCAAAAGTCTCAGCAGAGCTAAATATTTCAGGCAACAAGAAGTTGAGAAGAGACCAAAGCTCATGAAGGTTGTTCTGCAGATAGTCAGTCGGTCAGTGATCAGATTGGATAGAATATTTTACAAGAATCAGTTGTGTTGAGGAGAACAATATATGAATCAAAACAAAAATCACATATGCATCATCAGTGGTTATAAATTCTTTGCATACCTGCAACGGGGTGCCGGTAATGAGTAGACGATAATTTGTATTGTAAAGCCGCATCGTCTTTGACAAACGGGAGTTCTCATTTTTTAATCGATGAGCTTCATCAATAATAATGTAGCGCCAGCTGAAACGACTCAATGCAGATTTTTCTTTTGTTGCCATCTCAAAGCTAGTAACGCAAACATCAAAGTTACCAGGAACTAACAGATTTTCTCGCACATGGTCCTAGATAAATAGGAAAAATATGTTAGTAATTTTTATATATGGACAAGAACTTTGTACATAGAATGACCACAAAACTTGGGACTTACTCTTTCATCTGGCTTCCCTAAGAATCTGACAGCTCGCAAAATAGGGCAAAAGCGTTGCATTTCATTCATCCAATTACCAACAATGGACTTTGGTGCCACCACCATATGAGGGCCAGATATTCCTCTGAACTCATGTAGATACCCAAGCAATGAGATAGTTTGGAGGGTTTTTCCGAGACCCTGGATGAGAAGGGTTAAGTGTGCAATGAGATATATCCACGGTTGAGTGTGTACGAAACATACTCCCTCTGGTTGTTAATTGATAATGATATTACAGCACTTTTAGTTCGAAAATGAGCTAAAAACATTGTCTTAACGTCATTAGAAACCAGCTGGAGTACAAGAATTGAGTGTGTAACCATACTGGAATGAGAAATTATATTTCATATGTGCATATTTACGAAAGAAAACAGTAATAACAAATTACAAAAGTGAGATCGAGTCATACCATCTCATCAGCCAATATCCCATTTATTCCATTCTCGTATAACTGTATGAGCCAATTAAGTCCAGCAAGTTGGTATTCTCTCATCTTTCCTTTTATAGCTGTCAAGGGAGTGAATGAGAATCTTGTATGCATTTACTAGTAAAATACAAAGAGGAAAGCTTACCACATCAAGAGAACCATATATATCAAGCATTGTATTGTATGTGACTGCAGAACTTAATAGGATAATATGATTGACATGACACTAGGAAAATGAGCATTGAAGCTGTTGTCGAATGCTGACAAGCATAGCTTATATAATAAATAAAACAAAAAAATGGAGTCCACATAGAGAAACAAGCAATTGATTTAATACACAGGCTATACCTACACAAATCCGTGAGAGAAAATAAATATTTGAGTCATATACATGAACTATGTTGGACATTTAGAATAGTGTTAATAACTATGTCGTCAGAATCACAACCGGATGTCGAAGTGGTCATAATTCATGGGTGGCATAATCCGACAAGACTTGGGATGCCAGAATGCGACTCGGACTTTATTTTTTAGGATTTATAAATCAGTAAAATATTTGAACACGTTTGTTAACAGTGCCTAGATGGCAACCAGCAGGTATATTATTGTCGACGCACGATTTGGTTCGGTAGGAGGGCTTTGCGTAGACGGAGATCAATCAAGAGGAACACACGATTTATACTGGTTCAAGCTTCTCAAAGTATAATAACCTTATGTCTAGTGTGTTTTTGTATTGCCATGTAGGCGATATGTGCCTTGTATGAGGTTGTATGTGTCTTCGGTCCTCGACCTCTCTCCTGTGAGGAGGGGTGTTTACATTTATAGGTGAGTGTTACCCTCTTTACAAGTTAGGGTTAGAGCATATCTAAAAAAAATAAGAGATCGTCTTCCTTCAATATAGGCATCATAACCAACAAGGCGTCCCTCATCGATAGAGTCCTAATCCGACGCGTTCGATATCCTAACATCTTTGTTATGGAAACAAAAGTTGTGATTGTGTTAAAAAAAAGTCAAACAAAATTGTTTGAAGTCGCATTACATCGACTGTTAACGTGGAGGAATGGAACAGAGTGCATCTCTCTCAATTGGAGGCATCACATGCCAGTGAGGATGATAGTGTTAGAGCACAACACCATGTGGAGGCACTGAGGCACCGCCATGAAACGTTGCCACCATATCGCAAACATCACATCGACATGGAGTTACAAATTGTAAAGTGCACATTGTAGGAGACGAAACCAACCATGTCTCACAACTCACGACTAGGCATGACCATGCCCCCCGCCCCCCTTAAACTTAAGCCTACACCCATGACCGCCATCCACGGAGATCCTATGCATACGAGAACATATGCATTACCAACGGACCACTAAAGTGGAGCGGGAATGGCACATGGCAGTGCCATCGTGTGCAAATCATGACCGTAGATTGGCTCACAGTGATGAGGCCTGAGGTGGGGTCGCAGTCCAAGGATGCGAGAGAGGTGGATGGCAGCTGGACGGGGTGCTTGAATAGAGGACATGGAACTCACATATATATCAATGTATATGCAGTGGGTCGTTGCCAACAGACGAATATGGGCAAAGTTTTATTTTTCACCCGTTTATGTTTGCCCGATGGATATGAAGTTTCGCCTACATATGCACTCATTGGTTTCTTGCCCGCAGAAACACGGACAACCCACACCTGTTGCCATTTTACCTACAAATGTAGCCAACAAATATAGGCAGTTCGATAACTTGGTTATATTAGGAGGATTGTACGAGGTCCATTGTTGCATCGCAAATGATGTTTGAGGTGCTTAAAAGTCCAACAACACCCTTGAATCATGTTGCATGCGATAAAACGGTACTTTTTCCATCAACATTCCATATTTGTTCAGCTCCTCCAATTGTGGATTTGCTACGAAAAACATGAATATGACAATCTCAATGTGAAGATGACTTTGGTCTAGGATGGCAAGATGATTTTCTCAAGCATCTTCCAGAGGGATAGGTATTCAAGAATTATCTACACCCCTTAAACCATGAACACAGGTCTTTCAAGCATTATAGATGATGGGATGTTGATTATGCACATTCTCTTTGGTATGACTGGTATAACATAAGGGATAACTGAACTCTTTGGTATGTGCGCCCTCCTTGGTATGACCGCTCACATGCAACCATATAGTAGGCGTGGGCTTAGGAACTCGGTATATCGGGAGCACTATGCAACAAGGAGGTGATTCAAGAAACTTGGTACACTGAGGCACTATGTAGGGATCATTGTTGCATCGCCAATGATGTTGGAGGAGGTTCGTATAACTTCGTATAATTTGGTTTCTTGCCCGCAGAAACACGGACAACCCACACCTGTTGCCATTTTACCTACAAATGTAGCCAACAAATATAGGCAGTTCGATAACTTGGTTATATTAGGAGGATTGTACGAGGTCCATTGTTGCATCGCAAATGATGTTTGAGGTGCTTAAAAGTCCAACAACACCCTTGAATCATGTTGCATGCGATAAAACGGTACTTTTTCCATCAACATTCCATATTTGTTCAGCTCCTCCAATTGTGGATTTGCTACGAAAAACATGAATATGACAATCTCAATGTGAAGATGACTTTGGTCTAGGATGGCAAGATGATTTTCTCAAGCATCTTCCAGAGGGATAGGTATTCAAGAATTATCTACACCCCTTAAACCATGAACACAGGTCTTTCAAGCATTATAGATGATGGGATGTTGATTATGCACATTCTCTTTGGTATGACTGGTATAACATAAGGGATAACTGAACTCTTTGGTATGTGCGCCCTCCTTGGTATGACCGCTCACATGCAACCATATAGTAGGCGTGGGCTTAGGAACTCGGTATATCGGGAGCACTATGCAACAAGGAGGTGATTCAAGAAACTTGGTACACTGAGGCACTATGTAGGGATCATTGTTGCATCGCCAATGATGTTGGAGGAGGTCGAAGGCCCAGAAGCACCCATGTATCGAGCCACGCAACAACTTATTCATGAATGAAGAAGGCTCGATACACAATCTATCAAAAATGTGAATATGAGCATCTCCATGTGAAGAGATGGCTTTGACCCTAGTCTATAGGATGATTCTATCAATCATCTTCCAGAGAGTTAGACACTCATGGATGAAGTACACATTTAGTCTACCCCTCAAATCATCCCCATCAAAGGGTTGGTAAAACATCATAGATGGGAGCCAACGACTCACCTATTGAGCCATTAGACCTACAAAAGTAGACCAAAGCGACCATCACCAACTTCCATCGTGAGAGAGGCTTAAAATAATATTTTCAAATATATATTGATCTTGAGTTGTAGCGCAAGAGGTCCAATGTTAGGAGTTAATTGTGCAACTCAACCATAATCACATCACCCTCATAAGGTAGACAAGGAGTCACAGATGAAGGATGCCAATACCCCCATCCCCACCAACCAACTATTGACAGTGCTACTTTCAACCGATGGGACACAACCATATCAGGATGATTCTGAGAGAGAGAGCCGTGGACTCGGATGGTATGAGAGCCGGTCGCGAGTGGAGACAATCAGTTTACCCAGGTTCAGACCCCCTCATGGAAGGGATAATAACCCTATGTCCTGCTTTGTGTTATATTGTCTGGTTTGATTGGAAGGATAAGACATGAGTTTTCTACATGTAGTGCTTTCCTTGTGTTCTCCTAGTGAAGTAATGATCCATCCCCCCATTATCTTATATACTGCCAGATCCAAGGAAGATCCATCTCATGCGCAAGGATTGTAAATAGAGAAAGCAGAGGGTTTAAATAGATAGAACATGTATCGAAGTGAGCCTAGCTATAGGCGTTGGTGCTTGAAATCATCTCTCCCTCTAGCAATCATCTTGAGCCTGCATGAAGCCCAAAGTCCAGCAGTTGTCCACGTCCACCCAAGGATCCAACAATTGTCCGCTATTGCTCTTGAGACGACAAGAGTCGGTGATCCTAACTTTGTTATGCTTTATTATCCTATGAAACTATAGATCACTATTGATACGTGGTTGCGCCAAGGCGTGCGTACTCCTTCACTGCATGTGTGCTTCATGACATGTAGGGTACAGACGTGTCAACTCAAGTAAACAATGGTGATGGAGAGGGGGATTGAAGCCCTTGTCCCCGCTGCTTCATGCGATAGGATTCCATCATGCATGATGGTGTGCCTAGGGAAGGCATGCCATGTTTACAGTGATGGGAGGTGTTTGTAGTATCCTCGGAAGGATATTTCCTACTTAGTTTGCCCACTTGGGGACACTTGTGGCAACTCAGATGCCCCTCAAGACTTCAGTTCTAGGCCGGGTACTTGAGGTTTTCCAACTCCATATGTGTGCCTTCCTAGGTAGTCCTCGACAAACCAGGTGTACGACAGACCTCTTCATGGCAGGTGGGGCCTTCTTCGGTGGTTCCATGTCCCTTCTTGTTCTATCAATCTAATAGGATTTGGCATCCTATATATGCACAATAGCTCTGTTGATGTTATCTTATCTTAGGCTCACCTAAGGAAATATGTGTTCCCTACCATAAAAATGCTTTATGCAACTTGTTGATGGCTTCCTAGGTAGTCCTCGACAAACCAGGTGTACGACAGACCTCTTCATGGCAGGTGGGGCCTTCTTCGGTGGTTCCATGTCCCTTCTTGTTCTATCAATCTAATAGGATTTGGCATCCTATATATGCACAATAGCTCTGTTGATGTTATCTTATCTTAGGCTCACCTAAGGAAATATGTGTTCCTTACCATAAAAATGCTTTATGAAACTTGTTGATGGCTAAGATGACATATGAAAGAATCTTGATTGATACAAAGGTAGACAAAATGCAAGTAGTGCAATTTTGGTGAGGATCGCGCGACCAAAATGGTGGAGTCACGTGCATCCAAGCAAGCAAATGATCATCAATCATGTCAACCATGCAAGGGTTGTATGTCAACTTTTGTTAAGCACCTAACCAGTATAGAGATAATGCCAAATCAGCCATTGTGCAAGGGAAAGGGGCTGGGTGGCATTCAAATCTTCTGATGCACTGAACAAGAAACTTTACCATGCATTTGGCATATTCATTGCCAGATCAAGAAAGCTTCAATGCAACTATATATCTCTATGAACTTGCTTTTCATTTTTATAAATTAAATAAAATGATTTAAATTTATCTTTTTCACACTAGTCAGTTTCCTCCTATGCCATCTAGCTATCACAAAGGACCGACTGAACGAACTATAAAATTCTTGGCGCTGAACAAAAAAGAGTAAGTAGGATCGACTACTGATTAAATCAGTGCCACTATAAAGTCCTACACTAAACTGAAAAGAAATAATAAACTTTCTATAGTGAACAAACCTTAACGTCAACTGCATGTGTAAATAAACTTTCTATGTATTGGACAAACAACTATCTTCACAGTAATTGCATATGTATGTAGTACAAGCTAAGCTGGCAAGTATAAAAGTAAAGTTTCAGCAGAATCATCAAGCAAGTGCTCACATGATGGTTGTGATATCAAACGTGTCCCTCCTACACCAGCAAGGGCATCTTCCTCCTTGAGGTACTCTTCGTCCTCGTCCTCCTCTGTACCTTTAGATCCATGGCGCCTCCTATAGGATCTGACCACTTCATCAAAAATAAAAATAAAAAGGAAAAGAGAGCACATACCAGGAGCAGCAAAGCACACCAGCAAATAAATAAGTAGATCAGCATGTTTGAAAAATAGTCACGTAATAATCCAACTAATTAACATGCCATAAATACCATGCAAGGAACTTTCGCTAAATTAACTAATGAACTAATAACATTCCTTGGTGCTAGATATGGTGATGGAATGAAACAACATGTTCTGCAATTAGCATTTTTCGCCAAAAGGAAATATGAAAGTTGCATGCACAAAATAATATTCCTATGATTAACATAACAATTAAATATGAGTCATTTGTGATATAAATAAAGAGAATAAAGAAGTCATGTGTGCACTCAAAGATGGAAAACAAAATACAGTATACATATGATTTCACTGGCTATATATATAGTACAGAAAACAAAGGAATCACCATTTTACTTTCTTCCTCCATGTAAACTGGGGTGAGCTCATTCAATATAAAATAAAAACGAAGTTTACCTCCCCCGCGCTTTCTTGTTCGCAGATTGACTTTTGTCGGTGTTAAGAAACCGACCGACAAGTAAATTTGTAAATCGGCGTTCAACGATCTTCTTGGATGG
>LAPY01001647.1:2224-19644 GCA_000970635.1 Eragrostis tef
TGGGGGGGGGGGGGGGGGAATGGGCTGCTGCTGTTGGGCTAGTGGTGTGGTGATGCTGGGCTCGGCCCAAGAAAAAGAAAGTGTGCTGCTGGCCAGGCTTTCGTTTAGATTTGGCCCAAGCAAGTTTCAGGCTTCGGAATTTTAGGATCAAATGAAATATTAAGGAAAACGAAATGGGGAGGGTCTACCTGACAATAAATACAGAAATCATGACAAAAAGGGGTAAGAATTTTTGTGAATATTAGGAAATAGGAGAGTTATTTTTCTAAAACGTTAAATTCATTTTTCATCACACAGAACAAATTGTTTTATTTTCTAACAAAATTTTTGAAAATTAAAGATCACTGCTTCACATTCCAAAATAGCAATTTTAGGGTAGTTGTGAAATCTTGTCCTGAGATTTTTGGTTTACTAGAGAAATTAGAGAGAAAAGTATAGGGTCCTAGTTTTTATCAATCGATCAATGCGTAGGTTCATTAGAAACCATGCATCATGCTTCCCATTCAAAAAAATATTACAAATGGAGAAGAAAAGATCGGTTTTCGGCTAAAAATCACTGGGTTTGTATGCACGGCTTTGCGATCGCCTTGTTTTCGTCATGAACCATATTTTTGATTAAATGGACAAGCTAAAACCATTTCTTTTGCTAGTAGTCATGGATTCGTATCCTCGTGGGGTCTTGACCACCCGTTTTTGCTAGTAACCAAGGATCATGCTTCCTACCCAACTCGTATAAATGAATGTTTTAAGCTAAGTTTTTGCCTAGTAATCATGGATTTGGCAAATGTACATTTTCAAACCTAATTAGAAATAAAGTGGTGTGAGTTAGGCTCACCAGACTCCCAATCTTTGCTATGTTATCTTGGGTTCGTACCCCGCGGGTTTGCGACCACTCCAATTGTACAAAAATAGATGTGCAAAACAAAATTTTTGCCTAGTAATCATGAATTTGGCGTATGTATATCTCTAAACCGAACTACAAACATGTTGGCGAGCCAAGCTCACCAACTTCGGTTTGTAACTAGGGTTCGACACTCACAGGTTCACGACCCATGATTCAGATCCATCGGATCCAACTGATGGCATAATAAATTGCCTTCTAGAACCAGGTTACTTGGTCACGTGCCTCCCCTGAGTTTCTCAAGGCTATTATATTTTGTTGCTTTTTTTGCCACGTTGTGACCAGAAATGCATAGTAAATACTAATAAAATAAGATTCAATAGTCTATTTATGCTAATAAAACACTAATAAATTAGGTACGTGCGCTAATAAGTAGTCTATTTATGCTAATAAAACACTAATAAATTGGGTTCGACCATGGACATCCCATTTGTGCTAATAAAACACTAATAAATAGTCTATTTATGCTAATAAAACGCTAATAAATTAGGTACGTGTGCTAATAAATTAAAGCTCTAATGTGTAATTATTGCCTAACCATCCCTCCTAATCTGGAGTTCAAGCACCGTCAGTAGAGACCTGTAAACATACACTAGTTGGTGGCTACCAATTTTAGAACAAGAATCATTAAACTCATTCTACACAAGCAGAATGAATTTTAGTATATCTTGGCAGTCTTATTCATTTAGTCTTAAAGCAGAAATCATTTAGTCCTAAAATAGAAATAATTTTTTGTGCATAAGGTATGCTATTCCTCACTGTCTAAAATATAACATTGGTTAACTTCCAACCACTACACCACGCTTGTCGTCCTACCTCAGGTGTAGAATCTCCGACCAATCATCGGCCGGTAAATATTACTAATGGGCTAATGGGTTAGTAATTAATCTAGAATGTACATGTAGAATCAGCTTACCAGCTGTCAATCCATTGCACGTGCGGTCCAACAAAGAAAACTAAGAAAACTTCTGGTCAGAAAATATAGGCAATCTCTCGAGATATAAGAAATTGACTGTAATATTCTCTTGATACAGAGAGATTCTTTGAGGTCTTTTTTGCGAAGAAATTTTTCTGGAGTCTTGAAATGTATATGTCACAATTTAGAAATATTTCTGATTCATTTTTATTTGATTGTGCAGGTGCTCTCGCTGGCAACTGGCTGCTGGAGCTTTGCTCTCAAGCAAGATGCCATCTCCTACAATCAAAGCGGGAAGGAGAGCCTGCTGTTAGGAAGACAGTACGTTTTTTAAATTTGTCTTCTTTCGCAACAAACTAAGAGAAAACACGTGAAGTAGAGAAAACACGAGACCGTGACTTGAACCGTCATGTCCGACAGCAATCCTTCGACCGTTGGATCCAGCTCGCGGCGCTGATCGCCATCTTTCCCCGCGCGCTTCTGCAGCGTCCGATTACGGCTCCATACGATCCAGGCCGTTAGAAGGAGCTGGACACTTCCGCAGATCCTCGTGTATACAGTTCCCCCCTACACAGGAGGAACCCGTCCGTCAGACCGTCAGCACCGCTCTCGCATTCGGCGCCGCACCCGGTTTCCTCCTCCCTCGCCGCCGTCCGGCCATGGTGGCGATAACCGCGACGGAGCTCAACTTCCTCGTCTTCCGCTACCTCCAGGAGTCCGGTGCGCACCTCCCCCCCCTCCAAACCCAATTACATAATGTTGGCAAGCCAGGCTCACCAACTTCGGTTTGCAACTAGGGTTCGACATTCACAGGTTCACGTCTCAAGTGATGGCATAATCGTCGGCCGTGCAGGTTAATTCAGCCATGCCTTCTAGAACCAGGTTACTTGGCCGTCGCATGCCTCGCTCAGGGTTTATATTTTGTTAGTTTGCCACGTTGTGACAAGAAAGGCATAGTTAGGTTCCACTATAGACATCCCATTTGTGCTAATAAAACATTAATAAATAGGCTATTTATGCTAATAAAACACTAATAAATAAAGTACTTTTGCGCTAACAAATTAAAACTCGTATTTGTAATTATTGCCTAACCATCCCACTTAATATGGTAAACACACTAGTTGGTGGCTACCAATTTCAGAACAAGAATCATTAAACTCATTCGACACAAGCAGAATGAATTTTAGTACCTCTAGTCTTATTAGCAGTCCTAAAACAAAAATCATTTAGTCTTAAAACATATGTCATTTTTTGTGCATAAGGTCATTCTATTTCTTCCGGTCATCGGACACAAGCAGCCTGCCGAACAGGGTGATAATGTTATTTAACTTCCAGCCACTACACCATGCTTATCGTCCCACCTCAGTCGATAGAGGTGTAGTATCCCCGACCAATCATCGGACAGTAAATATTACTAGTGGGTTGGTAATTATTCTTGCATGTTACATGTAGAATCAGCTGTCAATTCGTTGCACGCGGATCCAATAAATAGAAAATAAGAAAACTTCTGGTCAAAAAATGTAGGCAATCCCTTAAGACATAAAAAATTGACACTGTAATAATTTTTTTTGAAACAGATAGATTCTCTGAGGTCTTTTTTGCAAAGATTTTTTTCTGAAGTAAGTCTTGAAATGTACATGTGTCCCGGGCCACTGGCTGCTGGAGCTTGCTTTCGGGCTAGATACCATCCATCTCCTACCATCAAAGCGGGGAGGAGTGCGTCTGCCTCTTCCGGACTGGTTTTTCTTTTTCTTTTTTATTAAAGACCGTACGTTATGTAGATTTGTCTTCTTTCGCAACAAACTAGAGTAAGAGAAAACAAAGTCTAAAAAAAAAAACAAATCACGTGAACTTGGATAAAACACGAGACCGAGAGTTGAACCGTCTTTCCGGCAGCATCCTTCCGACCGTTGGATCCAGCTCGCTGCGCGGATCGCCATCTTTCCCCACGCGCTTCTGCATCGTCCGATCACGGCTCCATACGATCTAGACCGTTAGAAGGAGCTGGACACTTCGCAGATCCTCGTGTATACAGCTCCCACAGGAACCCGCCCGTCAGACCGTCGCCACCGCTCTCGCATTTGGCGCCGCACCCGGTTTCCTCCTCCCTCGCCGCTTCACCGGCGAACTCGCCGCCGTCCGGCCATGGTGGCGATAACCGCGACGGAGCTCAACTTCCTCGTCTTCCGCTACCTCCAGGAGTCCGGTGCGCACCTCCCCCCCCCACTCCCTATCCCTTCCACCCTCCCTACCCGTGTTCTTCCGGTTCCGCGGCCGAGAGAATTTCGCCTGTTCCGCAATGTTTTAGGGGTTTAGGAGGCTGTGGCGCGTCGAAATGGCTAGTTCCGCTGATTTATGTTTAATGGATCCGCGCTCTGCTTTGGGGAATCCTGATATGGTAAGCGGAATTGTTTGTAGAGCAGATTCGTGCGTTTTTAGGGCAACTTGTGGTTGGATAGGGCTTGGGTTTGCACGTGCTGTGGTGGGAACGGTGTGACTTGTTGTCAATTTCTGGAAGGAATTGAAGTGGTAACTTGGGGGAAAAGATTGCTTCTTTTGCTCCGAATTCCGGTCCCCTGTTCGGCGCCATATCGCTGTTCACGCCCTCAAATGCAGAAATTTCGTACAGGCCTAGGTCAGAACCAGGATATAGTGGGTGCTTAGTTGCGCTGCATGTTTGTTCTACTACCTCCAGGAGTCCGATCCATGTTCTAGTTCCTTAGGTCCGTTTGGATTTACTGCTTTCGCAGGGGTTTGGGGGTTTATGGGCTTTGACGCGGCCAAATAGCTAGTTCCGCTGGTTAGCTTGTAGTGGATTTGTGCGCTGCTTTGGGTAATCACGATATGGTAAGGTCGAACGTTTCTGTGAACAGATAGAATCGTGCGTTCCAGAGCAACTTGTAGGTCGGGTAGGGTTTGGAGATTGTGCATGATCTCTACTAAGTTTCTTGGAGATTCAAGTTTTAACTTGAGAGAAATGTATGCTTTTGGTCATAATCTGTCTACTTCGGCGTTTATATTGCTGTTCACACCCTCAAATGCTGAAATTTGGTATACACCTGTGGCGGAACCAAGCTATAGAGGGTTGCTCTCGTTGTGGTTTCTGTTTGTTAGCTAAGTAAGGAATCTTCTTTGGTGCATCACTAAGAATCGTTTACTCAGGATCGTTCAGTTTGTTCCACTGCCGTCAGGAGTCCGATGCCCCTCCATCCCAGCATCCCTTTCCTTAGGTCCATCAGATTTTGCTTCTTTCGCAGGGCTTTGGGGGTTTATGGGATTCGTGCTCCGAAATGGCTACCCCCGCCGGTTAGCTTGTGTATTCGCACGCTGCTTAGGGGAGTCGGGATATGATAAAGTGGAATGTTTCTATTAACAGATTAGTGCGTTTCAGGGAAGTATGTAGCTGGGGTAGGGTTTCGTGATTGCGCATGTTTTCTAGAATGTTTCTGGGAGGAAAGTGTGCTTTTGGTCCTAGTTCATCCAGCTCTGCATCTATATTGCCATTGATGCTCTCAAAATTGTTATAGACTATGTCAGAAGCAAGCTACAAAGGGTTCCTCAGTTTGGTCTCTCCATGTTCTCTAAATCCGAAATAGTCTTTGGTGCATCAACAAGAACATTTAGTCAGGATCTTTCAGTTTAACCAATTTTGTTCATTTGTTGGTCTTGATGAGATGCTTCTGCTATCTGAGAGGAATGTATGCTTTTGGTCCTAATCTGTCTACTTTGGCGTCCAAATTGCTGTTCATGCACTAAAATGCAGAATTTTGTTATAGACCTGCGGCAGAACCAAGCTATAGAGGGTTCCTCATTGTGGTTTCTGTTTGTTCCCTAAGTAAGGAATCGTCTTTGGTGCGTCAGTAAATATTTTTAGTGACGATCTTTCAGTTTAACCCCATTGTTATGATTTCTTGGTCTTATGATATGGTCCTGCCCCCAGCTACTTTCTTAATTGTAATATCCTTGAAGAGCTATTTTTGCTGCTAATTATTTCTCTACCAACCAAACCTTTACAGGTTTCATTCATGCCGCATTTACACTGGGGTATGAAGCGGGGATCCACAAGGGTAGCATAGATGGAAATACTGTACCGCCTGGTGCTCTTATCGCTGTTGTGCAGAAGGGCCTCCAGTACATAGAACTGGAAGCAAATACAGAGGAGGTATGCCTTTTTATTTTCTCATGTCTTGTTCTACTGCCAATGCTGTTACATCATGACCTTTCTTATTCAGAATGATGAAGAGGTTGAGAGGGATTTTGCGCTTCTGGAACCTCTTGAAATTATCACAAAAGATGTTGAAGAGTTGCAACAGCTTGTGAAGAAGAGGAAACGAGAAAGGGCTCAAAATGACCGTGAGAAAGATAAGGGCAAAGATAAGGAACGCAGTGATAAGGATGAACGACGTCCAGGAGCTGAACGAGAGAGAGATCGGCATGACAAAGAGAAAGAGCAGGAAAGGGAGAAAGACAGAGCTGAAAAAGACAGGGACCAAGAGAAAGAGAAGGAGAAAGAAAAAGAAAAGCAGCATACAGAGCGTACAGATAAGGTCAAGCATGATGAAGATTCTCATGCTGGTGGAGGTAATTAGTTATTAGTTGTTCCTGTATTGCCCTCCTGGTATCTGTTTCCATTATGCAAATTTTAGCAAATTGAGAGTAAAACTTGACTGGGTTTAAGATGCTTGGATCTGTTTATGATGACTTGAAAAGGTTTATATTTTTTAAATATGGTAAGTACATTTGATGCAATGATGACAGCAAGTTTTTAGTTAAGCACATATAATTTGATATCTGAACGTGTCCTTATGTGTCGCATGCTTATTGGTTCCTGTGCACTTGCTGTATGGAGTCAATTATTTGGTGGCTTTGTGAAACTATTGGAGTTTCACTACTACATGTGTATTGGGTGATTCTTGCATTCATAATTCCCAAGTCTTCTATAGCAGGAATCTGAAAAGGAGTAATGGTTTACCGAATCGCGTTTTCATGAATGCCTTCATTTCTGTTACATGACTTTTATGGTTGTGGAGGTTCATTTTCTCTATTTGTCTATTTTGGAGTCACCCACTCCCTTGAAAATTTTAAATTCACTTTACATCTGTGACGGCAAATCACGCTAGCCACCAATCCTAAACAAGTATTAGTTAAGCATATATAATGTGATATCTGAACGTGTGTCCTTATGTATCGCATGCTTATTGGTTCCTGTGCACTTGTTGTATGGAGTCAACATGAAAATTATTTTATGGTTTGTAAAAATGTTGGTGTTTCACTACTACATGTGTGTTGTGTGATTCTTGCATGCATATTTCCCGAGTTTTCTATAGCAGGAATCTTAAAAGGAGTGATGGTTTAACGAAGCGCGTTTTCATGAATGCCTTCATTTCTGGTAAATGACGTGCGCAGCTGTGGAGGACCATTTTCTCTGCTTGTCTATTGGGAATCACCCACTCGCTTGAAAATTTTAAATTCACTTTACATCTGCGAATGAAAATCACGCTAGCCACAAATCCTAAACCAGCTCCACCCGAGCGAGCCAAGAGCAGCAGAAGAAGGCAACTCACTTCTAACACTGTTTTATTCAATCCGTGATAGGACTGTCATTCAACATCTATTGTGTTAATTGGATATTCTCATTTGAGCATATTTTGAGTTCAAGCATCCATTATTCTTGTACCGCTCGCTAATTTTCTGTCAGTGCACCCGGTGTTACATTTTTTTATAGTAATCTATTCTTTTAATAAATATATCCAACTCCCGATTCTCTCGCTGAAATGCCATTTATGGATACTTGGCCTTGTCTTTATGGACCCGCCTAGTTTTTGTATCAAGTAAGATCCGACTGGCCATTTCCGAATGAGAGTTTCATTCATCGCTTAACCATATAAAGGATGCCCCACAATCCCAAAATTGCATGTCTTAAATCTTAACTGTCGATCTCCCCTCATATCGCCGGTGCCATGCATTGGAGGGATATTGAGTTTGTAGTATGAGATTGTAGGTCAAGGTATCATTATGGATGTGATAGCCTAACTTCTCAAGAATGAATGTTTGTGATTGTGTTTAAAATTTTGTACTTTCAGTTATTTTTGGGGAAAAAATAACAATATTCGTAGGTTTTATTATCTCTCAATCATCTAGATCACCCGGTTTATGAAAAGCTTGCGCATGAAAATGATATTTGCATGCACTCCGTTTTCATGGTAGGATTAATTAATTGCTATAAAAGAAATGTAATGTGACTATTAGAGTATCAGTTTCTCATCGATTTATAGTTCTGTAAAGACTGTCTTTCTTTGTTTTTTTTTGTATTTTGTGTATATCACTTGACATATTACCACGGTGTACTAAATTTTTGTACTACAGGTCCCATACCAATGGATATAAGTACAGTCGCTCATGAGATTTCTTCCAACAATGTGACTGTTTTGGAAGGACACAGTTCAGAGGTTAGATGGGTCTTTCCTTGCAATGCTGCTTTGCCGTCTCAAAGATTGGGAAATCGGTTCAATCCGCTTACGATTTCTTGTCTCGTACAGGTTTTTGCTTGTGCTTGGAGTCCAGCCGGTTCTCTTCTAGCTTCTGGGTGGGTCTTTACGTGCTATGTATTGCTTAAATATTCGTACATGGTTTTAATCTTTTGTGAATTGGTTGCTAGTCACCATATATGTGAATGGCTGTCAGGTCGTTTTTGCATATATTAACACACACTCTTTGGGTATGTTTCGTGGGCTCTAATAAAAAATCTCACGACCTAAATCAATGGAATTATCCGCTTACACTATTTTTTGGTCCTTAAATCATGATTCATTGCTTTCCATTTTTCTTGTATATCTTCTTCCTGTTTTGCACAAAGTCACACGTATCGCGGGACGGTGCCGGTTCCCTGTCCCGGGTTCGTCGTCCCTTGTCGTGGATCAAGGATGATGCTTGTTCCCTGTTTCTGGTTTGTCTTCCCTTGTGCTGGATTGGCAATGCTTGTCACGTTTGGTAATTGCCTCGGTCATAGGTTGCGTCATCAATTTGTTCGCTATCGGGACATGAAACAGTATAACAGTTCTGGTGGGAGGACATTTGTCAATGGACCAAAGATCATGTGAAGTGGGACGGCATGCGACTCTAGGAAAACCGAAGGCAGGCATAGGTCACAGTAGAGCGCTATAATAGGCAAAGGCTGGCTTGAAGAAGCAGTGGTGGCATTGATAAATCACCAGGAAAGCTGTAGAGGAACAAAGGCATCCAAGCAAAAGCAGAGATGGCACTGGGCATCGAGTGGAAGAAGTAGCGGCAGAAGAATTATTTTGCTAAATATTTTTACCTTCTTCGGCCATGTGGCACATACACGACCTTATCCAACAATAGTATTTTAGCAGTATGGAGTTGATGTATGTTCAATCATGCCTTAGCATGCTGTGTGATTGTTTTTGAAATATTTGGTTCGTAAGCCTGTCCCAAACTAGCATCTCCGAGAGGTATGCCCTCTTTGAACAATATTTTGTTAGGCATGTCTCATGTTCTGTGTTCCCGTCCAAAGAACCCCCCGTCGATCCGGGAACCTGGTGACATTGATTTGATCCTATTAATATCATTTTGTAATTTTTTGTACAGATTTCCCACTAGTTTCCAGGAGTGTTGTTTGTCTGACTAAAGTCCTCTTATTTACCAGAATTTTTCCTATCTGTATGTTCTCTCATTGTTGACTTGTATTTATGTTTTCAACTTGCTAGGTCAGGAGACTCAACAGCTAGGATCTGGACGATACCAGATGGTCCATGTGGTTACACCCAGCAAGTTCCTCCTGTTGTTCATGTTTTAAAACATTTTAAGGGTCGGACTAATGAGAAGAGCAAGGATGTCACAACGCTTGACTGGAATGTAAGTTTTATTTTTTTTCCATGCTGCAAATATATGTTTTGCATCCGTATGTTCTTCTGTGTCATGTTTGAGGCAAACTAAATCAAGAGTATCATGCATACTGATAGTGCACTAGTTTGTGTTCCTCACTTCCCCATTCAAACCCACCCTTTGTGACATGTTCATCTCTGCGTATAGGGTGAAGGTACTCTACTGGCTACAGGATCTTATGACGGGCAGGCAAGAATTTGGAGTAGGGATGGTAAGTTAATTACTGTCTCTGCTGGCCCTTCTTTGTTGACTTCGGCTACGTCATCCTGATATTACATATGGCCTTAATTGTTTTTCTAAATTTTGCTGTGGACACATGAATTTGGCTTCTATTGCACAGAATATGTAAAGTGTGTTTTGATCCCTCCAAATTTATCTTGGGATAAGTTGCTTGTTATCTTTATAGTAGGCGTAGAAGTTGCATACATCTTACCTCTTAGACATTTATTTATACCTGTATGTTCTTGTCTCATTCTTTCCTTTTTAGGTACCTTATGTTCGCATATTCTTTCATCTCATCCTTTCCTTTTGTTTGCATGACTTCATCAGGAGAGTTGAAGCAGACATTGTTCAAACACAAGGGACCTATATTTTCCCTGAAATGGAATAAAAAAGGAGATTATCTCCTTAGTGGTAGCGTTGATAAAACTGCTATTGTGTGGGATACAAAGACATGGGAGTGTAAGCAGCAATTCGAATTCCACTCAGGTATAAATTTTATGATAGTACGCTGCTATGTTTACCTGATAGTTATTTCTGTATCACGCTACATGTAATCTCATCCAGCCTGAAACTAATTAGTACCTGTATTTCTTGTAGCTCCAACACTAGATGTTGATTGGAGAAACAATAACTCTTTTGCAACTTGCTCGACTGATAATATGATCTACGTTTGCAAGATTGGGGAATCACGCCCAGTTAAGACATTCAGTGGTCATCAGGTTGGTTCTTTTCCACTGGATTACAGTTATGGAACTTTTCTGTACATTCGTGTTATGGACTATTTGTTTCCGACCCCGTTGATTTTTTTTTTGACTCAAAACTTTCAAAAATTTAATTGGTTGGTTATCGGCTTGTTGCATAGTAGATTCATCCTTTGCCAATAGCAAATTTGTGGGACATGTATCTTTTTGTGTCTGCACATGTTCAATGTTGGTTCAACAATCCAACATGGCTGTTCTGTGCACCGCTACACGTAAAGGACCAGTGTTTGCAGACGTATAAGCTTGGCTCGCACTGGTCGTACGGCTGGGCTTGATGATCCAGCTGTACGCGTAGCCGTTCCAAAGTAGGAATTCGCCAATTTTTTCTGTGTATTCTGCTTTATTTGGAGCATCTTCTATTGTTTTGACGTACATTGTACGGTCTGGTGTATCAAATGGATGGGAATTCATCAATTTATCTTTGCATTATATTTGATTTTGAGAGTCTTATATTATTTAGACTTGCTTTGCATTGTCTGGTGTGTTGAATGGATGTGATCACTGATTTATAATGTATCAAACGGCAGGTTATTATTTGCATCAAAATAAATAGTCATGTTTTCTGGTTGTCCTTTCAAATATACTTTTTGATGACGTTCAGACAAATTTTTTAATTCAAAATTGGCACTAAAATCTAGTGTAACCATCTCATCGTGGCAATCCTCTTATGTTTCAGAGTGAAGTTAATGCTATCAAGTGGGATCCAACTGGATCTTTGTTGGCATCATGTTCTGATGATTGGACAGCAAAGGTATTATTAGTTTATTAGACTGAGGCAACCCACTGCGATCATTGTAGTGCCAAACTGTTTGTTATGGTTTTATTGGCTTATTTTTGCAATACTGTTGTTTTCAAGTTCAAGTAATGTCTAAACACTGTATCATCTTACATTGCGGACTTTTTAGACCTCAGGTTGAGTAGATATGATGCGTCTGGATTTCTAAGGCTTGCTTGATTCTTTGACCTAATGTACGACTAGATTTTCTGAGAATAAACTGAGGCAATCACACCCCACTCACAGACAAAAAAAAATAAAAGAAATTGCTGTCACAGTTTGGAAAAGGGTCCAAACTTAAAACCATCTATTTAATACTATCTATATTTGATGCCATTCACTTTTGTTGGCTCCAACATATTTTCTTAGTGGCTATCATAATGTTATGGTCGTATCACTCTTTTTCTCTGAGGCATGTCACATTCATATGAGCAATATAGAGCATAATCAGCACTGATGTAATTTTGGTCGGGGTTAAATTGTATGGGGCCCATGTAACAGTGATTTCATTTCTTTAATTTAGTTCCCTTTGTTTAACTTATAAGTGAAATAAAATAAGTTTTTGATGAACCAGCAAAAACCATTGATGTGTTCGACAATGTGGTGACGCTTAATGGTAGGATCATTACATAGGGTAAAACATGAATTATGTCTAGTCATTGAACAGCTGAGCCCTGAGAGGCCAAACAGTTTTTTTTTTTTTTTTGCACTCAGCTATTGTTCAAGTAGGCTAATGTACTTATTTTATTAAATAACCTCACTGTTCACAGCTGCTATTCTATGTTTTTCTATGTTCCGTAATATAGACACCCACCTGTTCTTACCTTCTTTTGGCAGATATGGAGCATGAAGCAGGATAAATGTGTATATGATTTCAAGGAGCATTCCAAGGTTTGCCAAATCTAGACTCTTCCATGATGGCCTGGACATGTGTAAATCTCCATAATTTATTAAATGTATTCTGCAGGAAATATACACTATTAGATGGAGTCCAACAGGCCCAGGAACAAACAACCCCAATCAACAATTGCTTTTGGCAAGGTAAATAATTTGAAAAAAAAAATCCATATATGCAAGGTGTTTTCCGTATGATGGTCCTTTTAATGGCTAGTAATGACTTCAGGTTGCTATCTTGATATGTAGTAGAGAATTGACAGCACACCTCTTGCTTACGTTGTTTGTAATTTGGCAGATGCTTTACGCTGTAAATTTGTCACTGTAGTTGTGTCTATCATATTTGCAATGTAATTTGGTTATCCATTCTGGACATCTCGGTGCATTAGTTTGCTGACTTGCCATCAATCGGTCAAGTCATCCAACTAATCAATTAAGTCGGCTGATGGGTGCTCTGGTGACTCAAATGCCTCACTGACCCAAAATTGTGGACCCTAAGTGTGTTTATTTGCATCAATTGTTCACACAACTTGTGTTTTTAAGTATAATGAATCGGTTTTCCTTGTGAAGTTAGCATTAGTCATTCTGACTGTTATATGTGTTTTTAGTGTCTCATCCTTCCTATGCTACATTATGGCATCATCCATTAAAAAAGAGCATGATAGAATATGGCTAGTGGTAACAAATTTAATCCATTTCAAATCATGACATTTGGTACGATGGAATCCAGGAACATTTGTTGTTGTTTTAGTATGTCAACATTTAACTTGGCACAGAAGCCTATTATCTCTGGATTTTATTCTTGATGTTTGGGACAAGCCAACTAGTACTAACTAGCATTAAGTGGCTTGTCCTAAACGTCAAGAATAAAAATATGAATGTAGCAGGACCTTTCAATTGAGGAATTAGTTCTTGTATTGCCTCTGCTGATTGCTCATGTAGACAGATAAGATAGTTATTACAGCCGTATCAACGAATTATTCAGCTACCTGGAGAAGAAGATACTTTGTTGCTTTGCACTTTTCTCCTGATTATGTTGAGTTTGATATACGTATCTGAATCCAAAACAGGCTTCCATTTGTTTTTCAGTAATAACACTATTTTGTTCTACATGTAGTGCATCTTTTGATTCTACTATCAAGCTTTGGGAAGTTGAGCATGGACGACTTTTGTACAGCTTGGCTGGCCACAGGTACTGATACTGATAAAAGAAACGGCATTTTATACATTTTTCTTGCTATTAGTGCTGATCTTAACTTGTTCATGATTACAGGCAACCAGTGTATTCTGTCGCGTTTAGCCCTGACGGTGAGTACTTAGCAAGTGGGCTTAGTGCTGATCTCAACTTGTTCATGATTACAGGCAACCAGTGTATTCTGTCGCGTTTAGCCCTGACGGTGAGTACTTAGCAAGTGGGTCCCTGGATCAATGTCTACACATATGGTCGGTGAAAGAAGGCAGAATCTTGAAGACGTTCAGAGGCTCCGGCGGCATTTTTGAAGTCTGTTGGAACAAAGAAGGCAGCAAGATTGCAGCCTGTTTCTCTAACAACACCGTCTGCGTCATGGATTTCAGGATGTAGATTATCTGTTTCTCAGAAGGCAGAATATTTCGAGCCATGTGGCTGTAGATTCTCTGTTCTTTCCCATGGGCCCGTGGAAAGAGCGCAACTGTTAGCTTACTCTAGGGGTTTAGGTGGCTTTAACTTCCTGGTGCATGTACAGTTCGTTCCATTGCCTCCAGTGGTAAATCTGACCGTAGGGTAGTTATGTGGTAGCGCAAAAGCTTCTCGGCGGTGTAACTTCTTTAAATTGTTGGGCAATGTGAAAATATCGTGGTGGTAGAATGCACATCGTCATTTTAAGTGAACTGATTGCAGCGTCGCTGAAGATTGTGTGCAACATGTCGGCCAGGTGCTGAAGGATAGATTGGGGTTTGTACAAATTTCGCACGTTTGCTTGAGATAGCATGTTTTCGTCGTAGCTAATCCTGATCTGAAAAAACTCGTCCAACCTAGGTGGGACGGAGTATTTATAAGAAGAAAATGGATCTAAGTTCATGAGGAACTTGGGTGACCAGGACCAGGATGGATCTGTGGCTGTTTAATATCGTCGAATCTAGATTTGTATTTTGTGATGTGGGAAAAAAAGGCGTGTAATGTGAGTCTGTTGGGCAGAGATTTAATCCAGAATCATAAGCGGCAATCAAAAAATGCCTGTCTGTGCGATGGCACTGGGCATCCAGGCCGCTCCCGAGTCAGGAACGTCGTTCATGTGTTCGCCCAACAAGACACGTAACATGTTCCAAAAAAAAAAGGCACATGGTAGAGCGCTAGCCGTGACTACCAAATGACACAATCTTTTGTAGATGTATTTTCTCGCATTTTGTTCTGTAAATATGTGCATTAAGAATCTAAGATTCTTATAGAACATTAGAACTAGTCTTTGACAATTGAAATAATGCAATGCATTGAGGCAATTTTGCAACCAGATGTGTTTCCCGGCCGCTAGCTTGCTTCTTGCAGCGCCGAAGCTTAACACTAAACCCAGTAAAATGTGATTTTCTCTGAATAGAAATGAGGCTTGTCTGAAGCTGTGACAGTCCACCCACATGCGCCATGCATCATACTCTTCACTCCAGAATGATCACTCAGGGTGATCCACATGCACCGATTCCAAACTCTAGATGAACGACCTCATGGATTTCATTCGCCTGATATACCCGTTGACATTCGCACATGTACAGCGTAGATGCTATAAGCAAGCAAGCTCAGCACAGGTGACCGACACTTCGACGGACGAAACTGAAAAGGCATTTATTTTTTTTATCATAAACTGACCATGAGAGAAGATATGGATCAAAAAATTTCTCCAAAGAACAGATATGGATCAAAAGCTTATGAAGAACAGAGCAGTAAGAGAGTTTAATATATAATTCTTGTTCCTGCTTTCACTTCAGTTTCAGAGTCCCTTACAAAACAGATCATTTTCCTCATCGTACATCTATCTACAGCTTTACTCACCACATGAAAGAACCAAATAATTCTTCTTCGATCAGTGACTAATTGATGATGATAATGCTCAGCTACAACGCGACGATCCAGCTAGCCGCGACCACCGCGCTGCCGTACCGGGCGACGCTCCTCGCGCCCGGAATGGGCCGCCGCGCCTGGACTCGGCCTCGAGCGCGGCGACGACGGCCTGGAAGTCCTCCTCGCGGCAAGGGATGCGGAGGCCGCCGGCCTGGCCGAAGCCGAACTCCTCGGCGGCGAGCTCCATGAGCTTCCGGAACGCCGGCTGCCGGAGGTAGCTCGTCGGCACCACGAACCGCCGGGCCTCCTCGCCGACGTACACCGCGAAGTAGCCCTTGGGCACCGCGCCCGCCGCCGCAGCGGCCTCGCCGGCGTCGTCGTCGAGCAGGGAGTATCGCTCCCGCTCTTGTTTGCTCCCCTGTAGCCGCCTCGGCGTCCGGAAGTATCCCATGGTCATCATCGCCACAATTAGAGATTCTTGTAGTTTCCCAATGAACGGAAGAAATGGTATGAATCTGGTGGGTGAAATACTATCAGAGAAGAGAAGAAGAAGCTGTGGCGTTCTTGGCACAACCAACAAGAGAGGAGAGGTGCAGAGGGGGATCAAAGCATGTGAGCATTGGGCTCTCTTTATATTGTTGTTTGGAGCTAGCTTGTACAGCTGTAGCTAGCCTTGTACAATTGTGTGCTACATTTTTCTAGTGCTGCAGGATTATAATAGTATCATTCATGCATAGTTAGTGCTTCTTATGTTTCAAGTGGGCCAGGATTCATTCATCTGGACCGTGGGGTCATGTTTCCAGTCACTGAAGACTCCCCGGTTTCAGTACCCTGTTTTTAATTTCGTATCAACCAGAGTTAGTTAGCTGTTAACATAATGAAGTACGGACCCACACGCAAGATCACGTCGAGAATTCTCAACGAATATAGAAGAATATAAAATTTTGTGAACTTGAGACTCGGCCTGTGACAGATTGGCCAGAACTGCATGGTACGGTACAGTGGAATAATTCTTTTGTTTGTTTTCTTGCATCCAGGTACCAGAGTACCTTCGTGAGAAATAAGTAATGGTACGAAACTATGGAACGAAGTACGGATGACACTAAGATTAGGTAGACAGCTACTTTCTTGTTTCTTGATCCAGCTTATTTTTGTTTGTTTCCCTAAGCATAGCTGCATAGGCCTAAACTAAGGTCGACGATCCTTGAATATTTCATACGTAATCTACTCGACCTGGGGGGGATTATATTTTGTCCTCCTAGAGGGTACAAGATCGAGGCAGTGAATTGTACGAAGGTCATAGTAATAATCGTAATCCAACGATCTAAGTTGTTATTTTTCATATAGTACATAAAGTTGCCTGTCCAAGTGTCGAATGATCCGAGTCTATTAATCGTTCCAAAAAAGAACGGTGTCGTTTCAGGGTGCATATAGTACACTAGTACAACAAGAGCCTGCAGTGATGCAGGCCAAAAAACTTTAGTGGCGGACGCACTTCTGTGCGTCACTGTAGGCTTGACGCGGTTACTGTAGCAGCAAGTGGTGGCGGACATGCTGATATCAGCGCGGCTAGCACTTACTAGCGGCGATAAAGATGACGTCATTGTCGTCCGCCCCCCAAAACGCAGCAGAAATGGCGGGCTAGCTGACCTCATCTCAGCACAAGTGGCGGACTGGCCTGTTTCGGCCCACTTCAACCCGACTTGACAACCTTGTATATAAACTCGCAACCCTAACTCGCCACATTCTCGCCAAGTCCCAAGCGCCGCACTTCTTTCCCCCCTTCCCCAACTCGCTCTCTTCTCCTCCACTCCGGTCGGGCCCCTCCTCCTGGTCAAACCCCGGCCGTCACGCCTCCTCCTCTGCTGCCACGTCCGGGCCCTCTACTCCTCGTCAACCATGGCCGACGCGCCTCCTTCTCCGTCCCGGCCGACGCGCCTCCTCAACCTCTCCCTCTAGCTAGGGGATCTGGAGGCTCAGCGACGCTCCGAACTGGCGGCGGCGACGGCGATGGG
>LAPY01001647.1:53574-67959 GCA_000970635.1 Eragrostis tef
TGAATTATGCAACTTTAATCACTCTTATCAGAGTTCATACGATGATTCTACGCGCGTTCGAAGTTTAAAATAATAAATAAACAAAATCACTTAAATTTACTTCCTACCAAAATTTTGACACTGGCGTAGTGATCTAAACATACTTTTGGGTTTACTATGGCCATATTCACCTGGATAAAATATTAATTCATTTTATTTCCTATAGAAAAATATAGTTAGGGTGTAAACAAGCGTATATATTCAAGTAAATAAGAGGTAACATTTTTGTTTGGGAAAATTTGCTGTGGCACACTAGAAAGACATGGTTTTGGGCATAGCACACCGCAACTCACGATATTAGGCACAACACACTGTAAATTAGGGCACACTAATTCAAAGAGATGTGATATTTCCAACTGCTTTATCTTATTACAAGAAATGCATTAAAATTAAAACTCTGCCCAGCTATAAACTGTTGCACTCTTGATCCATATGATTTTTTTGTAGATTTTTTCTCAACTGTTCATATAACTTTTCATTGAAAACAATCTTTATTTTTCAACCAAACTATGTGAAGAGTTGAAAAAAAACATCTACAAAAAATCACACGGGAAAAGAATGGAACACTTTATCTTTGTGCAAAATTTCAACTTTTAATGTATTTCTTACAAAGAGATCAAAAAATTTGAAAATATCACGTCCTGTTGTTTTAATATGTTTTAGTGTGTTGTACCCGAAAGCACGTCTTTCGAGTGTGTCACAACAAATTTTTCCTTTTTGTTTCTATCAAAACAGTACTAACAGTGGATTTTAAGGTAGAAAACCTACATATTTTATTTATAGTGATTGCATGCCTTTCTATTAAGTAAATAACAATTAATCCTTTATAAAGAAAAATATGATATTATATGAAGCATAGCAACTTTACTACTCATTTCTTTCAAATTTTCTTGTGATCAACCATAAGCCTACAGTAGAGCTAGATTCTGTAAAGTTCAAAAGTAACCTAATGTTATTTATTTCATACATGTAAATCCTCTAAATAATTATTTCTAACAAAATACATAAGACTAACTTATGTTCTTCTATGAATGTTTCCTAAACAAATGTATCATATTTTTGCATAAAAAGGAGCCTAAAACATAAGGAAATATTCTAGCAAATTTTCCCAAAATTTTCCCAACTATTTTTCTATCTATTTCGAGCTAAAGACATTTAAACGTTTTCTGGCCAATTAGACGACGACAAGTGGTGGCTTAAGGGCATTTTAATTCAAATCATCGCGTGCACAGTAACCCCGGCGACTGGACGACTCGCCGGCGATGAACTACGGTTCGGCGACGTCGACACCACCCACCAATAGACTCGCAAGGTTGAGACCTCTCGCCAGCGATGGTGCCCAGTAGAGGCGGTGCGGCGGCAACTTAGGCTGCGTGGAGCAGAGCTACGGGGTGATGCACAGAATCAAGCACAAGGACGTCGATACAGCACCTACAGGCAGTGGGGTGGCTTACCAAATAAGCGGCGCAGGCTGCGGTGGCCGGAGACAACGACTTGCCGGACGGTGGCGGCGGAATAGGGGAGAGATGGACGAAGTGACCCTTCCGCCTAGAAATCAAGAAAACATTCAGAGGGTAAGCATCAGCACCTCACGGAGATTCCAAAAGTACATGAACTTGTCCGCGGTGCAAAGTCAGAGCGAGAATAGGCGAGAACCGGGCTGCGACGTGGCGTGGAGGTGACGGCCGGCGTTGGGCGGTGGCGCGGATCGCGGCGCAGCGTCGCGTCGTGCGCACAGGGAATGAGAAAGAGGGGTGGGCCGGCATGGGCTGTCCTGGGCCAAGGTGGGCCGAGGCAGGCCGGGGCACTATTTCGCTAAATGGATCAAGCCCAGCTAACTCATTTACTGTTTTTGAAATATTTCAAACAGGATGAGGCGTTCATGAATTTTCTACCTTTCAAATGATCTCAAATAATTCTGCAAAAATTTCCATAAATTACATCACGGTGAATTGCATCTATAGTGAATTTTTTGGGAATTTTGGGCCAAGCCAAATTCCTACGAAAAATCGGGAAAGTTCCTGTGTGCATATGAATGGCATGCATGCATGAATTTGAAAATTCAAAAGAGCTCAGATTTGAAATTCAAACATACCCCAACTTTATTTAGGGTTTATATACATCATTTCTGGGATGTTACTGTTATGTACAGCTGCTCACAACTCGGGCAGGAATGAGGCGGCCGTAATTGTAAGAGGCTGTTTTCCCCCCTCTATCAATACAAAGATACGCAGCTCTCCGTATTTGAGAAAAAAAATAAAGGAATGGTTATCAGATGATGTTTTTATCCATCAGGAAGTAGTGATACAAATCACAATTAATTACACGCTTTAACATGTTCCAACTCCACGCACTAGGTAAAATGATACAACCTACACAGAAACTGACACAAAGGAAAATACCAGCAGATTATTGGAAAGCTGTGGTTGATTCTGCAGCAATCCATTCAGAATCAGTTGTACCAGACTTTACATGAAGTCACGCTGTTAAAAGCAACGTGGTTCTTTTTGCTCCACAAAATACAGAAGAGTTTGGAATCATTTCAGTAAAAGTAGCCAAGAGAAAAGCAAAATGCAAAAGGGGTTGGGCAAACTCTACCCGAAATATATTAACTCAAAACTAGGCACACCCGTTGAGCTTAACGTAAACAGACAATGATCTTTAACTACGACAAGTACCCAAAGAACAAGAACAGTAGAGAGCCTTTGGCAAGCTGCCATAGGAGACAGATGTGTAGTTCTTTCGCTCCAGCCATACCCCATTGCGCCCTTTAATTAGACACCATATGGTCAGCCGTGCTGACTAAAGGAGTAGCACCGTTAACAACATGCCAAATGTGTGCTTCCCCACTTCCCAGGCATCGATGCTGGTGATAGAATTCGTGCTACTGAACTACTTTCTAATCTGAAGAAGAACATGAACAAAGGAGACATGCATGAAGCAATAAACAATCACTTACGACTTATATATCATGCAAAACTTCTACACTTTTCTCAGACATGGCGATCATTATTGCTTGATGGCCACGAAGAGTCAGGTAAGAATCCGATCGAATGGACAGACATCTGAAACTATATATACTGGTTGCTAAGAAGCACAGACACTTTAATGAGCGCTTTGACTAGATAGTATATGATCAACCGTGCTGCCTAAAGGAGCAGCACCGTTAACAACAGTGTCACACGTATGCTTTCCCACTTCCCAGGCTTCGATGTTGACGATAGAATTTAGGGTATTTGAACTACTTTTTGAAGAAGAACCTGAACAGAGGGTGACATGCATGAATCAATAAACGATCACACACACGCGCGCGCGCGCGCGCGCGATCACACTTATCACTTATATCAAGCGGAACTTCAGTACTTTTCTCAGACATGTAAGAACCTGATCGAATGAACAGACATCTGAAATTATACTACTGGTTGCTAAGACGCACTCGCCCCTGCTTTAGCGCCCAATGTTCAGAACATATATAGCAGTTCAACAGCTACATTGTTCTAAGCACAGGGTGACATGGAAGATATATCTATATATCTTCTCGATATAGAACATAAGAATCAACAATGGATATATTAAAACTTGAACAGTAACACCTAGTTGCCTGTACTCACTTAACTGATTTCTAGTTTTGACAGACTCTGGCAGCTTCATTTACTACCAAATAGTGGCAACGTCTTTTTCCAATTTTTTGCCAAATTAATTTCCATGAATTGTCAATTTTTTGGCATGCCACGATATACTTTGCTGGGGACCATGGCCAGTGTACATCTGGCACTGAACCATTTACAGCTGCCCACAACATCTTGCTTGGACGTATTTACTAAAGTAACGGACGGGAATATCTTGCAATATACTGTGTCCAGCCTAACCCTATTTCCCATCCTAACCCCATTCCCCTTCGTCCTCCATTTGACCAGTCGCAAACACCCATGGACATCAATCAAGCCACCCCGAAGCCCTTTGTTCCATTACCCTACCATGCTCTGCTCATGGAGGAAGCTTTTCCCGATACACCAAACAAGAGAAAATCCGAAGATCTATTAGGACATGATCTCCTATACCCATCACCCAAGAACAATAAATCCCTGGAAACAACAAGCTTTTTGGAAGAGGGGGGAAAACTCAAACGGAATCTGTAGGCTAGATCTACATCCGGAAGCTATGATTCAGAAACTCCAGCCTGTAGACGAAGAGGGAGAAGAGAGCGGAAACATGGATCCACAGCCTACAGAGGAGGAAGGTGGTGGGGGAGGCGTGGATCGGATCAGCAGCCTCCCACGCGACGCCCTTTTCACCATCATCTCCAAACTGGGCACCAAGGAGGGTGCCAAAACCCAGATCCTTTCCAAAGATTGGAAACCCCTTTGGCGTTTGTCTCCGCTCAATCTGCAGGTTGATGCTGGTCTTGCTAGCAAGGAGCGTAAGCGCATCAGAATCGTGGACAAGATCCTCTCCACCCATACAGGCCGTGGCCGTCGCCTCTTCCTGCGCAACACCCGCATACACAACCTCTACTAACAGTGTAACAAGTGGCTGGGAGATCGAGCTCTTAACAACCTGAAAGAGCTCGATTTCCGCTACAGATTTGCACAATCAGGCAAGGATCAGCCTCTACTACCGCCATCTGCACTCCGCTTCTCGTCCACACTCGATATCTTAAGCTTGGGCAACTGCCGTTTCCCAGTGGATGGTAACTACTGCCTGCATTTTCCAAAACTGAAGCAATTCTCTCTACATGGTGTAACAATATCTGAAAATGCACTTCAAGGCCTGCTCTCAGGCTGCACAGCCCTTGAGAGCCTGCTAATTCTTGACTGCGTCGGATTTCATAGAATTTATCTCCACTCACCCTCCATCCGTAGCATCGGTGTGCGAGCGTGGTTTTGTATGCGATTCCAACCAGACATCATCCTCCAGGAGCTAGTCATCATGGATGCCCCTTGTCTTGAAAGATTGCTCACATATCCACCACATTGCCCAGCTGTTATCCGGGTAACTAGGGCACCAAAATTACAGGTCTTGGGTTGCCTATCTCATGCCATCTCAAAACTTGAGATAGGAGGAATGGTCTTTAAGGTCGTACTTGCCCTTTTGGATACCCTAGATTCATTTTTACATTACTAGATATGTAGTTTCTTTTTCTCACACTAATGTTCTTCTCCAGGAAATGATTCCTACAGTCCTGAACGCTTCAATATGCACACTTAAGGTCTTGGTTCTCTTGTCCACTGGCCCTAATCTAGGTGTTCTTCTAAACTTGCTCCAATGCTTCCCTTGCCTAGAGACGATCTATGTCACGGTAACTATCTATCTACACGTGCTGTCAACTAAATAACATAATGTCACTAAGATTGTGGAGATTATCTGATTTTTCGTGTTTTATCTTTTTAGCTTTCGATGCCAAGGGTTAATGTGGCAGAAGCACAGCAACTATACCTACCTGGAAGTATTCATTGCCTTGGCCACCATCTGAATAAAATTGTAATACAGGGCTATCAAGGCAGCCGTGAAGATATTGATTTTGCCAACTTCTTCATTGTGAATGCAAGAGTACTTCAGATAATGCAGTTTGGTGTTCCTAAAAAGTTCAGCAACAAATGGATGGCTAATCAACGCAAAGCATTGCTGCTCAATCAGAAAGCTTCTGGGGATGCTGAATTTTATTTCGCCAACTACGATTTGCTGATTGAAATGAATTGTCAAAGGCGCACCCATGACCTGACCATTTCAGATCCTTTCGATGTGCGAAATGATGCACAGTCATGTTCATGAGCAACTTCAGAAGATATCCTTACTTGTGGTTTTTTGTTTATTCTGTCCAACTTGATTACATCTGGTTGTTTCTAAATGTGACTTTGTCAATTCAGCCTAGAATTCCTGCTTTTTCTGAAGCCTCTATAATCTTGCAGTCTATTTTCAGGTGAACGGTAATGTCATTGATCTTTGATTGAAAATGTAGCTTCTTGGCCTTGAGTTATAGTTTGCAGTGTATGTGTATATGTCCTGGATACAAAGGATGTGATGTTAAGCTTTAAAGCGTGCATGATACTTTGAATACTGGTCAACTATGATCTTGGTGTTACCATACTGACTAGCTTCTCAATCATACGGTTGTTGGTTCTTTTGTTCCCAGATTCTATTATGGTAAATGAATTAAACCTTGCAGTGTTTGTGTTGTCTTTTGGATCTGTAAATATTAAATATTACATGGTTTAAGACCATTGACTATTTATCAAATTACAAGTGAAGTACTGGAAATTTTTGAACATTAAGAATAGGTAGATATGAAGTCCTGGAAACTAAGGAAATAATAGGTCTGATAGCATAAACAAAATATTTAATTGTTTTAGTAGATATGAAGTACTGGAAATAATAACCTTGTATTCAATCTGTATCCAGGATAAAGGTTTAATATTTAATTGTTTGAAGCGTGTTAAGCTCAAAATATGTTTCTGACTAGTCTGGCATATAGTGTAAGGTAGGTACATGTGTTTGCATATTATCTTTGGTATACATTTCTCTCACCCATTTTTTTTTATTTTTCTATCATAGTCTGAACCCAAACGACAGTAATATGCCACATGTTTTAATGACACATCCTCCCAGGAGTTTTGTAACACAAAGAATGTTTGAACTCATGCATGTTAACAGTCCCAGAGTCATTTCTCTAGAGGCTCCGGTGCTCTCTATTAGTTTATGATAACATGGGTTAGAAACTATTCTTGTTTCACAAATTCCTTCATTGTAATTTATAACCCCAGAGAGGAATCATATATTCATTATTCACACACCACGTCAGCACTTTTACCCTTCCAATTTGACATTCTTTTCTGGGACTGATGTAGTGAGAACCATGAAGATGAATCGGTGTGGTGCGAAATCATTGAATCTAAAGCATACTAAAATGAAATTTCACAGCAAATTAATTACACCATGAAGAGATCAGATTGCAAAACAGGGGAAAAAGGTCACACCAACATGCCTTCGGGAACCATTAAGAGTTTTTTAGAGTACTTCAGCAATTCCTGAGTTTTAGAAACCCCACAGAAAACTTATCCACTTTTTTATGTTACTAACTCATCAGACATCAGAATCTTAATTACTGAATTAGACAAACAACAAGAACTTACGTGCTTTGTGAGTATCTTACGTATATTACTGTAGCAACAGCAATAGCCTGAAAAAGCCTCAAAATGGCGGCTCATTCGGCTAGCCCAATTTTCTGTCAGGATGAACAGTGATACCACTGTATCAACAATAGCTGAACAGTATAAAAAATGAGCACAAGCCGGTGGCATAAGCTCTCCCAAACGGGCTCTTACAAATCCAGCTGTTCCTTTGATTTGTCAAAATGCTTTTAAATTTGATTTATCCAAGATCAGTAAATTTTGCAGTCGAATTCCCTCATTATATTATCATCCACTTTCCCGTTGTACATAAATTATCATGTTATGTGTACGATTATTTTACTCAACAAAAACCAAATGTTTCGTTACTGCAGTGTTTTAGTTAAGTGATAAATGGAAGTGTAAAATTGCTGTGTCGTTAAGTGTCCTTTTGCATAATGCCATAACTTTGACGCCACAAATGCTCATCAATTTACTTCCCTTTAAGATTGAGCCTACCCAACGTTCAGAACTTCCTCAATAATGGCCTCCATCTTCGTTGAGCACCAAACCATCGAAAAAAATATTGATGTATTGTTTCCAAAAAAGTTCCCCGATAATAGTTTGGACAACTTCTCGATGTTACTATGTTGAAGGCAACAGTTATTGTTGTATTTATGTTTGTGGTAGGATGACATAAATATTTTCTGTAACCAACACAGATGTGAATATAATAAATGTTTTGTACGTTAAAAATCTATTTAATTATAAAACCAAGAAGTAATCAAGACCTGGGGTCAATTTTGTGATTTATTAGTGCGAGATCACTATGTTTTTTTTTTTGCTTGGAGAGATCACTATGTTTATCAACAACATTTTTTTAGATGTTTTCTATCTTTACTTACTCCTTATTATTTGTCTTGTGATTTCACTTCCCGCGCCCTTCTCATGGCAAAATTTTGGTGGCGACAGGTGGGGCCCCAACCGGCCAACCCGCCTCCAACCGCTCCGCCGTCACAGCCAGGATCCACGGCCCCCGCCTCGCCAGAGTGCGCTGTTCCACCTCCTCGGCCCAGCACAGACCGTCCCCGCCCTATCCTGACAAACCCCGCCCCTCTCTCCGGCCGGCCGCGCGAAGGCGTCGCGAACGCGCAGGGATGCAGCGACGCGGATATACCCAAAGGTGGCGACGGAGCTAGTGCGGAAGAGCGGCACCTCTTCCTCGATGTTCCCCAGCGAACTCTCTGTTAGATAAACATGTACTGCAATCGTATAGGATCTGAACTACTCCATAGTTTGTTTAAACCGTGTACATATCTGTATGTAACTGATTAGGTAGTTTATTCGGAGTTGTTTAGATCCTCAACTGATTGTAATCCCTATCTTGTACACCACGCAGAGGGTTATTCTCTGCCTATATAAACAGAGCCACGTGGCTCCTAACGGGGTGAGAACGCTTCCACAATTCTGGTGGTTTGTTACATGGTACTCAGAGCCACTCCCAAATACATCTAGCTCAAGCCATGGCGAGTTCATCTTCTTCCGCTCCTGCATCGCCATTGCTTGGCCAAACCATCTCCGAGAAGCTGACCAAAGGCAACTTCCAGCTGTGGAAGGCGCAGCTGCTACCTGTGCTGCGAGGAGTGCAGCTCGAGGGCTACATCGACGGAACCAACGTCGCGCCGCCGCGTGAGATCGCGGTGAAGGATGAGAAGGACGGGGCCAAGCAGGTCTCGATGCCGAACCTCGACTACATCAAGTGGTATGCTACAGAACAGCAAGTTCTGGGCTTCATCAACACGTCCCTATCAAGGGATGTCCTCGCGCAGGTCTCAACATTGACCTCTGTGCGCGATGTCTGGAGCGTGCTGGAGGCGACCTACTCGTCGCAGTCACGCGCCAGAGCCGTGAACACACGGATCGCCCTCGCCACGACCCACAAGGGCAACAGGCGCATTGCTGAGTATCTTGGCAAGATGAAATCCCTTGCAGACGAGATGGCTGCTGCGGGAAAGCCAATTGAGGACGAAGAATTCGTCTCGTACGTGCTGGCCGGCCTCGACATGGAGTACAATCCGGTCGTGTGTGCACTGGTGGCGCGGGTGGAATCCGTCACTGTGGCAGAACTTTACTCGCAGCTGATGAGCTTCGAGTACCGCGTGGATCGCCTCTACGGCGGGCAGTCTCCATCAGCAAATGCTGCTCGCGGTGGACGTGGCGGACATCTGCGCGGTGGATGCGGTGATCGCGGTGACCATGGTGATCGCGGCCGTGGCAACCCTGGTGGCCGCAGCCGCGGCAATCAAGGAAGCGCCCCTCAAGGTGGGCGCGACAACGGGGCCCGCAACAACGGCAACAAGGTCCCGTGTCAGGTGTGTGACAAGCTGGGGCACACAGCCCTCGACTGCTGGTACCGGTTTGACGACGAGTACGCGCCACCAACCAAGAATGCAGCAGCGGCAACGCACGGCTACGGCTCCGATCCATACTGGATCACAGACACCGGGGCAACAGATCACGTGACCAGCGAGCTGAAGCGCCTGTCAACCAAGGAGAAGTACAACGGCAACGACAAGATCCACACAGCTAGCGGTGTGCAGGTATGGATATCAATCATATTGGTCGTGCCATCATTAAAATCCCTAGTCAAGATCTAGTTTTACGCAATGTTCTTCATGTTCCTGAAGCTCACAAAAATTTAGTATCTGTTCATCGACTTACCTTGGATAATAACGCTTTTCTTGAATATCATCCCTGGTATTTTTTGCTCAAGGATGAGGCAACGAAGAACATTCTTCTGCGCGACAGATGTAGGAACAGTCTATATCCTCTGCCGTTCTTGCCATCGAGGAGGGAAGTCTTTGGCGCCATCAAACCTTCTTCTCATTGGTGGCACAGTCGACTGGGCCATCCAGCTCTTCCTATCGTTCAAAGAGTCATTAGTAGCAATAAACTTCCTTGCACTAGCGAGTCCAATAAAAACTCTGTCTGTGATGCATGTCAACAGGCCAAGAGCCATCAGTTACCTTATCCTATTTCATCTAGTATTTCCACCAAGCCTTTAGAGCTTGTTTTTTCAGATGTATGGGGCGCTGCACCTGAGTCAGTTGGGAGAAATAAGTATTATGTCAGTTTTATTGATGATTTTAGCAAATTTACTTGGGTTTACATGCTTCGCTATAAATCTGAAGTTTTTTAACGTTTCCATGATTTTCAAAACATGGTTGAGAGACAATTTGATTGTAAAATCTTATCAATGCAAAAAGATCGGGGAGGAGAATATGAGAAGCTAAATTCCTTTTTCAATCGCATTGGCATTACACATCTAGTATCGTGTCCCCATGCACACCAACAGAATGGTGCTGCAGAGCGCAAACATCGCCATCTCGTTGAGGTTGGGCTTTCCTGGTTGGCTCATGCATCTATGCCTTTGAAGTATTGGGACGAGGCTTTCACCTCTGCTGCATTTCTTATCAATCGCACTCCAACAAAAATTCTTGATTTTGCTACACCAATTGAAGTTCTCTTCAAACAGAAACCAGATTATTCCTTCCTACGATTTTATGGTTGTGCTTGCTGGCCTAACTTAAGACCCTACAACACGCATAAGTTGGCTTTTCGTTCCAAAAGATGTACTTTCATTGGCTATAGTCCTCTCCACAAAGGCTATAAATGTTTAGACATTAGCACTCGTAGGATTTTACATCTCACGAGATGTGGTAATCGATGAAGAAGTGTTTCCTTTTTCTGAGCTCCATTCCAATGCCGGGGTGAGATTAAGAGAAGAAATCAATCTCCTTGCTCCGTTGCTCCATAATCCATCCACCTTTGATCATAGGGGGAATAATAATATGGCCGATCATATGACCTGATAGTCCTAACCCTGTATCTAACGGTGTTTATTTGGAAGAAATTGATGATCAAATGCAGGAACAACAGGAAAAGGAGCCAGGCGCAGAACACGAAGCTGATTTGCCTGGCGAATCCGCCCCGGGATCGCCACCTCGTATCGGGACTGCTACGGCAGGCGCATCATCCTCGGGATCTGGTGGCGGTCAGACGCGCACGAGCGAGAGCGCAAGCCTGGTGGCGGTCAGACGCGCACGAGCGAGAGCGCGAGCAACTCCAACGCAGATACGCGCTAGGACGTCGCACCGCGCCAATCTGCGAGCGACACGCAGCAGCATCGGGGGACTCCGGACGCAACCACCATGGTTTGGCCGGGATCTTCTGCGGCAAGTTTCTCTGATGCTGCACCGGCTTCTACCTCTTCATCAACTGCGCCTACTGCCACATCGACAACTCAACGACCTCGCACGCGTCTACAAGACGGGATTAGCAAGCCTAAACAGTACACTGATGGTACGGTGAGGTATGCTTGTTAAGCTGCAAATGGTGAACCTGTTAACTTAAGTGAAGCACTTGATGACAGAAATTGGAAGAAGGCCATGGATGATGAGTATGAAGCATTACTCAGAAACAAGACTTGGCACCTAGTACCAGCTGGAGGAGTCAAGAACATAATAGACTGTAAGTGGGTCTATAAGATCAAGAGAAAATCTGATGGAACCATTGATAGGTATAAAGCTCGTTTAGTAGCTAAAGGTTTCAAGCAAAGGTATGGCATAGACTATGAGGATACTTTTAGTCCAGTTGTTAAACCAGCCACTATCAGAATTGTATTGTCTTTGGCTGTTTCTAAGGGATGGTGTCTTAGACAACTAGATGTGCAGAACACGTTTCTTCACGGTGTTCTTGAGGATGTCTATATGAGGCAACCACCAGGATATGAAGAGAAAGGAAAATCACATCACATCTGCAAGCTTGATAAAGCAATTTATGGTTTGAAACCAGCACCTAGAGCTTGGTACTCAAGGTTGAGTGAGAAACTCCAATGCATTGGTTTCAGATCATCAAAGGCTGACACTTCTCTATTTTTCTATAGGAAGGGAGATGTCTCCATATTTCTGCTTATATATGTAGATGACATAATAGTTGCTAGTTCTTCATATGATGCAGTAACAGCTTTGTTGAAAGATTTGAGGACAGATTTTGCACTCAAGGATCTGGGGCCGCTGCACTTCTTCTTGGGAATTGAAGTTAAACATGATCAAGATGGGATACACTTATCACAACAGAGATATGCATCAGATATTCTCAGAAGAGTGGGTATGGCAGACTGCAAACCGGTCACTACTCCCCTTTCAACATCAGAAAAAACTCTCCCTTGAAGAAGGACAGTTGCTAGGACCTAAAGATTCAACAAGATACAGAAGTGTTATAGGTGCGTTGCAGTACTTAACATTGACACGACCAGATATCTCTTTTGCTGTTAACAAGGTATGCCAGTTTTTGCATTCTCCAACGATGACACACTGGACGGCAGTAAAAAGGATACTTCGCTATATAAGGCATACACTTGGCATTGGTTTAAGAATAAGAAGATCTCCTTCAAGACTTATAAGTGCTTACAGTGATGCTGACTGGACAGAAGATGTTGACGATAGAAGGTCAACTGGAGGCTTCGCAATATATTTTGGAGGTAATCTGGTGTCATTTTGCGCACGCAAGCAACCTACGGTCTCAAGGTCATCTACCGAAGCAGAGTACAAGGCTGTAGCAAATGCCACGGCAGAAGTGATGTGGATTCAGTCGTTAATGAAAGAATTGGGTGTGCAATGTCCTCCTGCAGCTCGTCTCTGGTGTGACAATATAGGTGCAACCTATCTCGCTGCAAATCCAGTTTTTCATGGGCGTACAAAGCATGTCAAAATTGACTTTCATTTTGTACGAGAACGTGTTGCTATGAAACAATTGGAGGTACGGTTCATCTGCACTGGAGATCAAATTGCTGATGGTTTCATCAAGGCGTTGACGACGCAGAAGCTAGCTTGGTTTAGGCACAATATTAATTTGATAAAGTTACGATTGAGGGGGGCTGTTAGATAAACATGTGCTGCAATCGTATAGGATCTGAACTACTCCATAGTTTGTTTAAACCATGTACATATCTGTATGTAACTGATTAGGTAGTTTATTTCGGAGTTGTTTAGATCCTCAACTGATTGTAATCCCTATCTTGTACACCATGCAGAGGGTTATTCTCTGCCTATATAAACAGAGCTACGCGGCCCCTAACGGGGTGAGAACGCTTCCACAATTCTGGTGGTTTGTTACACTCTCTTCTCGAATTGCTCGCATGGTTGGTGCGGGGGCATGAATTTAAAGTGTTTTGGCCGTCGCTGCTTCCTCTGCAGGTGTTGTCCGTCGGACCCAAGTTCAAGGGGATCAAGATGGTGCCCCAGGGCCGGCGGGAGTGCGTGCGGGGAGAGGAAGTGGAGCAGCTCGGTTCGTCGCTCCTGGTCTCCGTCTGGATAATCATGTTTCTTCTCTGTTATAGTTCCTTCGTCTGGCTTGTTTTCCTCTTGCTACTTCTGACTTCCACTGCAACACCGATGTGCTACTGCCACATGTGCTGGCTGATGATACGGCCTGCGGTGAGCATCCAGGACGTGAAAGTGTCCCCACTGCGACAGCGGCTTCGTGGAAGAGATGAACGTCGATGTCACCATGTAAGTGCTGACAGTTGTGCGAATAAAACAGTCACAATGATTTTATAAGAAGCCATAGCATTAGTTAATTAAATGATCAGACACAAGGATTTTCTAGCAGAAAATTTTTGGAACATTGTATTTTGTGTAAGGCCTATCCATGGTTTGGCAACACATAACAAAATTACATTAATTTGTTAGTATGATTCCTTTTTCTGTTGTATTCTAATTTCTTTTATATACTGCAGCAGGTCCGACTAGCATACTAATCAATCACCAATGTCCAACATGAGAATTTCTCCTTGACATTTTTATGAATTAACTGGGATGAAACAAACCTGATAATTGGTTGCATTCAGACTTCAGAGTATGGTAGAATAGTGCTGTCGGGTACCTAGATTAAGGTATCCTAATCAGGGGTACTTAACTCCCATCACGGCTGGCTGACAGCCTCGACTTGGACATATAAAGACAACTGAAGCGGGGCCCAGGATCTTCGCCTCGCCCGACTCGGCGTTGGGAGGAGCCGCGACCTCCGCCTCGTCCGACTCGGCGTCGGGTGGGGCTCAAGATCTCCGCCTCGCCCGACTCGGCGTCGGGTGGGGCCCAAGGTCTCACCCGGACAAGGAAAGGGTTACTTCGCGGAGAAGTGATCTCACCCACCAGATAAGGAGGACTTTACGGTGGGC
>LAPY01001648.1:24759-44973 GCA_000970635.1 Eragrostis tef
CTAGAAACAATCATTGAAGAGTTAGTTGTCTCTTATATATATTCCTTTTCCTAATAAATAATTTTAAGAGTTAGCTAAGAGTCTATTGTTGAGACGCTCTAGGAAAAAATTTGAGTGCCGCCCTTATCTCCGTCCATGCATCAGATCCATGTCATTTTGCAGAGTTATTTCTGTTCATTGGCATGACGAACATAAATTCTTTTCTGCGTCCAGGCGCGTGCATGGAATCTTATGGCCAGTCCAAGTGTTAACACTAAAATATTTCAGCTGTCGTATACAAGTTGGTGTGTCTCGTCTAGCGAGCCTGAATAATTCAGGATAATGTTGTTGAATTTATGCGAATTTGCCGTGTCTTCCTAAACGTTTTCTGATGAAATATTGTTTTTTTAGACATGAAACCAGGAAGCAAGCTGTAATAATACATTGAGATAAGAGATTCTGCATCAAACTTTGCGGTCTGTGACCCATCATTCTCTCTCTACGGCTCTAGGACAGAACTATGATACAAGGATGCATGTATTCATAGGGCAGCAAAGATCCTATCAAGTATTCCGTTCACATCTCAAATTGGAGACTGTCAGGTATCAGACTGGATGAAACCACTACTCATACTTTTAAAACTCTTTGAATTTTCATACGTAATGAGGCCCGTGTCAAACTGGTGGAGCTATCAACTTGTCCGAGTACTGCATTCTTCAGAAAAAAGGATCAGGCTACGTTACGTGCAATCACGACGCAGGCCACGACAACGCGGCGGACGTGGACAAGTAGCCTTGCACATACAGATCGAACACGACAGGAAGCAGAGACAGCAGACAAGTTCAAGAAATGTCCAGTTGCTGGGAAGTGGCTATGTCATTGGTATGCGTAATTTTGCCGTGTAGTCCTTGGGTTGAAATTTCCATCTTGCACACGGTGATGAGAAGCAACTTGAGAGTTCACGAGTTTCAGGGAAAACGGGCTCTGTAATTTTCAATCGAACAAGGCAAAGATGCCGTAAACCTCTGAAGATAAACATCAACCTGGAGATTCTGAACCACTGAAACACCATCGATGAGCTACAAAATGAATACTGCAGCTCTGAAATTTACATCCGGTTACCTTCCTGACGAGGTGGACGAGGCGGTGTCTGTCTATTCAGAAACCAGATCAGTTAGTTTTTTATTTTTTGCGAGGGAGATCAGTCAGTTTACTCCGTTGCTCACGCTGTCGGGTGTCGACTTGCTGTTGAAGATGACGCCAGTTCGTGGAAATGGCAGCTCCGTGTGCTGCGGGGAGATCAAATGCAGTCATGCGGAGTCTCATGGCCCCAAAGTTTCTCTTTCAGTTCATACTTCTGCACGCTTACCCGTACTTTGCTGTAATTCTTTGCTGCAAGTAATGAAATTCTGAGGATTGCCAAAATTACATATGAATACATCGAAATTTGCCAAAAATACATCTAAATATCTGCTAAATCAAATCGTAATGACATCTCACTGGGTTTTTCTGTCTCGTCCCCTCGGAACTGCAAGTTTCCGTCACCGTCAGGTATCAAAAGACAGCGCCCAACAGGGCCCACCTGGCAGCGCCACAACTAATGTGCCCCCACTTCCTCCCTTCCATCTCCTCGCCACCCCACTCGCGCCCGCAAAACCGCCACGCTGCCCACGGCTTAAACCCTCGCCCATCCAACAAACTGCCTCCCCTCCGGCGGCCGGCGATACCGAGGGCAGCGGCGACCACGGCGAAGGGGCGGCGCTTTCCCGTGGTTTTATCCTCACCGGTAATATCCACTTCCGGCTCTCCGCCTCCGTCTCTCTTTGCGTTGCGCACGCGCTGTCTGCTTTCTGTGACGCCCGCGTGAGAGCGTCCGTACCGGCGCTCGCTGCGCATGCCACCCTCCTGTTCCAAGCGTATCCTAGAGCGCAGGCCCATGTGTGCCTACGGTGATGTGGAATTGCTGACTGTCTGGTGTCTTTTCCAAAGACATTTGAGCGAAGCTACGGGCGTGTGATTTGGGGGAAATAGGTGTCAGTCACTGAGCGTCAAGAAGTCATTGGTAGGTTCTGTAAGTTCCATTTCTTATAGGATAGCCGAATTTCGGGGTCGAGGTTTAGCTTCAGCATTTAAAGGAGAAATGATAATGGGAGCCGAAAGGGGATTATGGGTTTTCAATTTTCAGAAGTAGAGATGCGATAAATTATGCAACTTTACGCCCGGAAACATTCTGGGACTGATGTTCCCGAGGTTAAACAGAGATTTTGTTGCGGTACTGCATGTGTGAGGGGCATATAAATGTTAAGGTCCGCGACGCACTGACGCTGGTTTGGAAACTGAGTTTGATGGGTTGAGTGCCTGAATGTTACCATTCAAGCTCCTGTGGTCCTGGTTTATGTTAGTCGTGTCAGTCAGTTGTGCTTTGTGTTTCAGTCAGAGGGACTAGCCCGGAGTAGTTATCTTCATTCAGTTGAGTCAGTTAGAGGTAGGAGCACTAGGAACAGGTCGTGCGCAAGGGTCGGCGTCATGCCTGAAGTTTAGGAGGCCACTATGGCCTAGTCGTGCTGCTGTATACCTGTACCTGGATACCCGGACATGATGTCCATCACCGGGTGGTAGTGTGTATTAGGCTTTATATACTGCAATCATAAACCAGAACAGCTGCTGCTCCTGCGGCACCAAAACACAGTCTCCATTTTCAGTTTGTCTAACACTCATCAATCACTAAGCTTGAAGCAGCGAAGGAGCATGCTCCAGTGAGAGGTCATAGGAGGGTTCTGTAAGGTCCATTTGCCTATCAGACTGCCGAATTTTTTGGGCTCCAACTTTGTTGCTGTACTGGATGTGCGAGGGGCATATATCGTTTAGATCCGTGACGCTGGTTTGGACACTGAGTTTAGTGGGTTGAGTGCTTGAGTGTTCCTATTCAGTTTCCGGCGGTTCTGGGTTATAGTAAAGGCAATATCACAATTTTGCAGCCAAACATGATTTTAAGGCTATCTGGAGATACTTCTTATTTTGATCAATGATAATTGTATTTTTTTAATTCTTTTACAAATACCTTGATATGGACCAGTTGATTCACTTAAAGCCTAGTTCAGATCATGTGACCCGAGGGTTAATTTTTTTAGTTAGTCCTGAAAAATATTTGATTATCCTTAAAGCCTATATCTTGAATTCTTGACTGATGTATATATGGTGCGTGTGATTTGGGGGAAATAGGTGTCAGTCACTGAGCGTCAAGAAGTCATTGGTAGGTTCTGTAAGTTCCATTTCTTATAGGATAGCCGAATTTCGGGGTCGAGGTTTAGCTTCAGCATTTAAAGGAGAAATGATAATGGGAGCCGAAAGGGGATTATGGGTTTTCAATTTTCAGAAGTAGAGATGCGATAAATTATGCAACTTTACGCCCGGAAACATTCTGGGACTGATGTTCCCGAGGTTAAACAGAGATTTTGTTGCGGTACTGCATGTGTGAGGGGCATATAAATGTTAAGGTCCGCGACGCACTGACGCTGGTTTGGAAACTGAGTTTGATGGGTTGAGTGCCTGAATGTTACCATTCAAGCTCCTGTGGTCCTGGTTTATGTTAGTCGTGTCAGTCAGTTGTGCTTTGTGTTTCAGTCAGAGGGACTAGCCCGGAGTAGTTATCTTCATTCAGTTGAGTCAGTTAGAGGTAGGAGCACTAGGAACAGGTCGTGCGCAAGGGTCGGCGTCATGCCTGAAGTTTAGGAGGCCACTATGGCCTAGTCGTGCTGCTGTATACCTGTACCTGGATACCCGGACATGATGTCCATCACCGGGTGGTAGTGTGTATTAGGCTTTATATACTGCAATCATAAACCAGAACAGCTGCTGCTCCTGCGGCACCAAAACACAGTCTCCATTTTCAGTTTGTCTAACACTCATCAATCACTAAGCTTGAAGCAGCGAAGGAGCATGCTCCAGTGAGAGGTCATAGGAGGGTTCTGTAAGGTCCATTTGCCTATCAGACTGCCGAATTTTTTGGGCTCCAACTTTGTTGCTGTACTGGATGTGCGAGGGGCATATATCGTTTAGATCCGTGACGCTGGTTTGGACACTGAGTTTAGTGGGTTGAGTGCTTGAGTGTTCCTATTCAGTTTCCGGCGGTTCTGGGTTATAGTAAAGGCAATATCACAATTTTGCAGCCAAACATGATTTTAAGGCTATCTGGAGATACTTCTTATTTTGATCAATGATAATTGTATTTTTTTAATTCTTTTACAAATACCTTGATATGGACCAGTTGATTCACTTAAAGCCTAGTTCAGATCATGTGACCCGAGGGTTAATTTTTTTAGTTAGTCCTGAAAAATATTTGATTATCCTTAAAGCCTATATCTTGAATTCTTGACTGATGTATATATGGTGCTTTGGGAGTTATGAATTGACATCCTTTTATATACATGTACAGGTGTGGGATGTGGTTTGCCCAAGTCAAAAGGCGTCCAATTATTTTGTGTTGGTTCTAAGAACACATCTCGTGCGAAATGTCACTAGCTCTTCGCTTCAATCTTCTGACGAACAACATAAGGATTACTTGTCCTGTTAGATTTCTTAAGGAACATGTTGGAATATCTTCTGCAAAATGGCTTGCTCCCCAAATTTATGAGAAAAGGCATTTCACAACAGGAGCACAGGCGCTTCAAACAAAATTTACTGGGGCACCTAGTTGGCCCAAAGCTGACTCTAGTTCATGTGTTCCTGGAATTCAATCACTGTTCCTTCAGCAAGCTACTGAAAATGAACATCCTGGAACTGTTCTTGTATTTGATATTGAGACTACTGGTTTTCTCCATAAGGATCATAGAATGATTGAGTTTGCACTCCGTGACCTTTCTGGAGGAAAGAATTGTACATTTGAGACCCTCATTAATCCTGAACGTGACGTTCCCCGATTCGCGACAGCTATCACTCGCATTGACACTGATTTGGTTTGCAGACCTGAGATTCCAAGGTTTGTTATTACGGTGGTTTTTATTCATGTTCTGTCAATTAAGTAATATACTTTAAGCTAGAAAAATACCCCAAATATCTTCATTCCTCAACATGATTTTATCAACACAGACCATATATGAAATCAAGTCAGATCTGCAAGAAATTATGTTTACCTGAGATCTTTTTCACTTTTATCACATCCATCCTTGTAAGCATTTGTTATCCTAAAATCAAAACGTCTGCAGCGATTTTTGTGGTGTGTCTGTTCACAACCTGTTAAACTCAGCATTACACTTACTCTAAATGGTATCTTAATCTGACTATTTGGCTACGATATAGGTTCAGAGATGTACTTCCAATACTACTAGCATATGTTCAAAGTCGCCAAGCTCCTGGCAAGCCAGTTCTGTGGGTTGCTCATAATGCAAAAAATTTGATGTGCCTTTCCTTGTCCACGAGTTTCGACTTTGTTCAGCAGACATTCCTTCAGATTGGTTTTTCATCGACAGTCTTTCTTTGGCAAGGAAGTTGGTCAAATCAGAGGTGAAATCATCTGGTATAACTCTTTCTTTTCAATCTTGAATTCTTGGTTGGAGAAATACTTTACATTTACTAATTTTGAAATACAATTTCTCCACTCTTTTGAGATACAACTTTCACTAACGCTCTGTTAAAGAAAATAAAAATCAACAATTCTTTTTGGATCAGTATTGGTGTGGTACATGTGTTGTTCCCACTATGGGCATCTTTTGAGGGCTTAAAAACTCTTTTTATTCATGAACAGTATTAGATGGGAGTTTGCTTTTATCTTTTTGACAGCGAAAAATGAGTATTTCTTGTGAATCGGATTTCTCATGTCTGTGCTATGATCTGTTAGTTGTTCTGGGGATGTGGGAACCACTTTAAGTCAAGTAGCTTATACGTTCTACTTTGCCGTTTGATTTGTCCACAACAAATATCGCTGTAGTTATGTGAAGTTGTACTGTTCTCTTGCAGGGGAAAAAAGACGCCTTATAAACTTGGAGGCACTGAGAGAACACTATGGCATCCATTCTGAAGAGACTGCACATAGAGCAATGCGAGATGTGACAATATTATCTCAAGTGATCCAGAAAATCACTTTTGATCTAAAATTGACATACGAAGGACTACGGAATGAGTCCATCAGAGCTGCTGATTGCAGGAAGCTTTCTTATTGACTGCAGGAAGCTTTCTTAGTTATTTTTTTTTAAGTCTCCTACTATGTATTATAGTTATTATTGGCCCTTTTGAGAAAATTATACGTATCATTATTTGTTGTTGACTTGTCCCTATAGGAATATCTTAACTTTCTCATGTACTTTTGTTTTCAGTGAGCATTACTGCAAAATAAAACATCGTTATTTTCTCTGCAATCAGCATAGAAGAACAGCTGAACCATTTGTACTGGCTTCTCCAGACATCCATTAGATAGTATGTGCACTTCAGTTTTGACTCCATTGAGGTGTGGTGTTTTGAGTGCGGGCTTCAAAATTAGGAACAGCTGAAGATATAACCTGCTCTAGCTTTACTAATGCATTGATGGGGAGAAAATTTAGCTTTAAACTTGCAAAAACACTGCACCTTAGTGAGTGTTTGTTGAGTTTTGCTATGCATGCCTAATTTAGTTTTATACTTTTTAAGGTTAGTTTTATGCTTTAGTCATAATGATGTATTGATATGCAACCTTTGGTCCTCCAGGGGCAAAGATTCTAGTGTCTCAGTGATCTTTTCCCCTAGCATGCATAATGATCCCTTGGTTCTACTCAGCTATACAAATTTATTGAAGATTTCACTTGGGTTGGATTTATCAATTTATTAGTCCATCACAATATACTATTAGGAACTGGCTAAAGCGCTTGATTGTCATATCACACGTTTCAGCATAGAAATTAGGCATCTTAGCCATGAGAGAGATAATTTAGAAAAGTTACACTCTACAGGATTTTAATTGAGTATGATTTGATTATACAGTATTATGTTAGGCATGATTGTGCAACCAACCTTCTGTTTTGGGCTCTTCTTTCTGGTATATTAAAGAATGTTCTGTTACTTTGTCATGGGATTGGGTGCTTTGAATGTGGCCAAGCTTCAATAGTTTTCCTTTTCCATACATTCACTTGTTAAAGATAGCACTACAGAGACTTATAGTTGGTTCATCTTTGGCATTATTTAGTGTTGCTGACCGCATGTTTATCGTGATTTGCTTTCCTGTTATACATTTTGAAGCACTGCTTGGTAAAAATATTGCGGACTAATGGTTGGCTACATGTTGTAGCCTGAACCCTGTAAAGATTGACAGCATGAGAACCATGTGGCGTCCTTTTCTTGTTCCCAGTTAGGTACCATTCTCATGTTTGGACGTGTTCTGCCATACTTTTTCTGCGGACAAGGTTTTAACAGCAAAATGAGACAGAGAGAAGGAAGAAAGAATGAAGACTTCCTTTCTGTATTTGCATGTTAGGTACCTTTTTTGTTGCAAGTGGTACCATGATATCCTGTGATTGAGCACTCGTGATTTATATATGTAGATAGACTTTACTGGAGTTTCAGTCTCCAGGATCACCTTATCTGCTTCATGTTTTTCAATCGTCATCCGATCATGGCTAATGTTTGGTGTTCGTTTCTAAATGTTTCTTCTTGCAGACCATTTGTCCTGTGGTTGTGGTGATGACAGATGAAAAATAAACAACCACTTGCTACCTTTACCAGGTTGATTTGGGTGACTTGCATGTACTTGTGCATTAGCATTATCTCTTATTCTAGATGGCGTGCGCCTTATTTCATTTTTACCTTTAAAGTTCTTACATATGATTCTTTTGTCTCCCTCTAGCTTTCTTTGTTTTTTGAAAGTAGTTTTCTATGTTGACGTCCTGACAGCAGAACTTAGTTCTGACCTGCACGCTGCTGTCCGGCACACGTGTGATCGGCGGGAGTGCATTCATTGGTTTTGGTTTACGGAGCAGCTTGTAAGCGTCATTGTTCCTCCTCCCGGCCGATTGCGGTTTCAACTGGTTCAAGCTACCGTGACTCCCTCCTGAAGTCCTGATGGTGCTAACCTACCGTGACCTTATCATGGTGGCTCTCTGATTGTGAAGCTTTGCAGCAGTCGTAACCAGAGGTAGTAACTAGCAGTTGGAAGTATATCATTTTTTTTTTGGTGACTGGTATATCATTGTTCTTATAAAGGAAAATTCTTGGTCATGATCTTTAGCGTGTTAGTTAGACCATAGATGTTTCCGGAGCCAGCCTTTCCCCGGCCGGAAAGCAATCTTCCTGCTTCGCCATGTGTCTCGCGAAGACGCTCGTTTTCTTGCAAGTACCAACGCGTTCCGTCCGTCCATCTTTGGCCGATGCCTGGAATCCTAAGAAATGGGTAGTAGGTGGCCCAGATGCAGCGGCTCGAGAGAAGCACCACCACGATTGCCTCGATGTGGCCATGACGACACCGATCCGTGCGCTTCGCCTGTAATGTATCACCATCTCCGGGCCTCATCTTGGCGTGACCTTTTCGTGTTTTTTTAAAAAAAAATTCTTTGAGCTGGGACGTCTTGGTATGACTTGGATTCCACTCGTTTCCGAAAGCGCCGCGCGTGGTGGTCATGCGTGTACGTGTGCCCAAGCTTTTCGTTCCCCGAGAATGGCGAGGAGGACAAGACAACAACAAATGTGTACCGGACGGGCGGCCGGGGTGTGGCCGGCGTTGGTGCACGGTCACTAGGTTCCAGGCACATGATGCTGCTGCGACACACCACGAGCCGCACGGAAGCGGCGGATACGATCGATGGTGTCCGAAGTTGTGGCGCGACGCTGGCTTCGGGGAGGACGAGGTCACGAGCTCGGTGTGCGCAGGCAAGCAGGGACCCGAGCATCCGCCGACGCCCGAGGCCAGCGAGGCGTACGACGCCACGAGCCACTCCGGACTCTTGGGCCACTCCGATGGCGGTGGGCAAGCATCGACGATTTCCGTCGCGGCGCACCGCGAATGGCACGAGTTTCCTTGGATGTTTCGCCCAAAGCAGTCGGTGTGCCTGGGCAACAAACACATGGCACGAATAAGCTGCTGTGTAGTACAGTACGTTGGCGCATATGTTCCTCAATCCTCCTTCACGACGGACCCCACCTCATCTCTGTCTCACACGTGATAATCGAGCCCTGTAAAACGCTGTCCAATTGAAAAGGGATGCCATGTTTTTGCAGATAGGTGTCATTCCACGTTGGTAGTACTTGTTAAAAATCACATGCATGTTTTCGTCGCAGAAAAAAAAACCACACGCATGTTTAATATAACACTACTTTTATCTGCTTAATTCTTGTATTGCGATGATACGATATGTTATTATATGACTCTGGTTCAGTACTTTTATCCATTCATCCTGCATGTTAGGTCTCCCCATTGGCCATTGGCTAAGAGAAACGTGCGTGGCGTAGCAGCTGTAGGCTGTAGCTGCTGTTGATTGTTCTTTTCATCGCATTGTCTCACTGATTGACCCATTTAACCGGCCGATCGAAAAGCGCCAACACGTAGCCCCCTTGCGGTCGTGCTCTGTTCATGTGGCTGGAATGAGACGGGCGGGGGGATGAAACAAACATGAATGAATCAACTCTGGAAAATGACCCGCAAACTGGCCAAACAACTGCTTGTTCTCAACTGTTTCACAACGGGAAGGGAAACTCGACGTGTGCAGATTTTTCTCCGTTAGACCCTGATCATACGGTTGACATATCTACAAATTAATAGGCATGCTCCAATATATCATGAAAAATTCATATATGTGTTACTGGTGTATCACGTATGTGTTGCTGGTATCACAGAGCGTGGATGCGACAAAATTTGAACCTCCGCCTTTCGGGCAAAAACAAAACAAAATGGGAACCTGCGTTGCAAATTTAACGAAGTCGACATGCGTGGCCTAGTTGAAAAAGGACAAGCGTGGCCTCTGCCTTGAAAACGAGGGGACGAAAGCCACAAAGGGATCTTTTTGTTGCCGCATAACTCCCTCATGCTTCTGTTTTTCTATTTTCTTTTTTTTTTAAAAAAACTCCATCGTGCTCCAAGGCAGGACACGTGTGCTGAGAGCGATAACGCGATCCTTGCAGCGTGTGGTGCTGCTGCTGAAAGACTGTTGCTGTTAGTACTGTGGTTACGCGTTTGCACGATGGCGTAGCAGTTTGATCTGCACGTTCGTGGTTGTAAATTTATGCACCACGTTGAAAGTTTGTTTTTTCAGGTGCGAATCGATATTTTCCACCCTTTATTTAAACGTTTTAAAGTTTCTCCGAATCAAGAAGTAGTCGAGCAGAAGATCATGAATACCGTTTGTAAAGAGAAAATCCATCTAGATACTGATACGCGATTTGGACAGAATGGAGTTTGAAAACAAATAAAATATCGTCTGACATGTGGTCAGCATCACACGGACAGGGATCGCTGCCGTCCAAATCTGACCCAACGCTCGCGACGTTTGGTGAGGCTGACCCCCCACATGGCGGGTAAGGTGACCTGGTGGTGCACGGGACCCTCTCCCGGAAAGAAGCTAGCTATATATAAATACCAGCCATTGGTGCCAGCCCACCCAAAACACACACAAAAAGCTCTCCCCAAAACGCCAGGAAGCAAATTTCCTCCTCCAGAGTCTCCAAAAATCCAGTGAAAACACCGTCTTCTTTGAATTCTCCAGTCTTCTTTGAATTCTCTCGATCCGATTGGTCGGCCTGCTGCGAGATTCCGAGGTGGGTTTCATGATTTTTCAGGAGTTTGGGCGACTCTGGCCTGGTTTGTGAGTAAAAGGACGGATTTTTTTTTTTCTAGGCCCGACTGCCCGAGCTGCTAATTGATTGAGATTTGGTCGCTCGTGGCATGAGATTTTTTTTTTCGGTTAATCATCGATCGAGAAATTGGGGTGCGGGATTCGGTGTCTATTCCCCGGATTTTGCGGCGATTTTGGTATTCTCTCCTCCGGAGGGGAAGGGAGCGAGCGATTTGCTCTTTTCCCTCGCCAATCGCCGGGGCCTTTCTTCTTGGCGGCGGATTTCGTGTGCCGCTAACTGAACTAGTAACGGAAAGATCACTGATCTCTTACTAATGAAAATCTCTCTGATTTTGCAGTGCTTAACCACGGGATTTGTCCTTTCCTCTTTGCAATCGAATTGGTTAATAAGTTCATGGGACCGGGAGGATACTGGAAGCTGGTGTGAGATCGCGAGAGCTGGGACCTTGAATTCCTAGGCGGGTCGCGGCGATCCGGCTGCACGGCTGCATGAACTGTTTCGTGAACCTGGGACTCAACTCGAACTCGAACCACTACGTCGCCTGCCTCCTCATCTTCCTGCTGCATTTCTCCCCTCAGTTGTTAAATCCGTCTAATTCCAATCCCAGTAGTAATTGTGACGGAGAAGAACAGAGCTGCACAAATGGCGAACAACAATAGTAAGTTTCTTAGCTTTCTCCTCTCCCGGACCTGAACTTTTTATTTCTCTCTTGCTTCCCTTTTGGTTCATCGCTGATGCATTTCAATTGGATTGCCGTAATAAATTAGATGACATCAATTTTCTGCCAATTTGAAAATATGGAATATGTTTCTGATAAAATGTGAATTATAGGTGGGTTTAAAGCGATTCAGCAACAAAATATCCCTTTTTGATATGCAGACTTTAGCTTTGTTTTCTGATATCTATTTGAATCAGGTTGTTAATCAGATGTTGCTTTCATGACTTTGATTATCAAATAAACTGTGGAAAAATCGAAATTTTCTACCTCTAACTTGGTTCCAACATAATTTCGAGGTTCTTATGGTTGTTGAGAGGTGACGAATGGGCCCGACGAGAGCCCATTTTCCTTTGTCGGTGGTAGGAAGAGAGAGAAAAAACCAAATAAAACTAGTAGTTGTTTATACTTTACACTTGTTACATGCCAATACCTCACGCAAGAGGGGACCGACCACTTGGAAGATTCTAGGATTTAAACTAGCTTATGACAAGAACAAGTCCATGTGGAGTTGTGGACCTTCTTTTTGTGGGAACTGAGGAGAGATCGAAACAGTTAACTGTCGTTCAAGCCTAACAAACATGATGGATTAATTCCTGAATTGTTGATTCATCTGTTGATTGCTTTGAAATCTGATTACCAAAGAAGCATATGCATGAAGTGCTTTGCTCGTCGTGTTAAGTGTTGTCATGCACCCGGACATGGGCAGACTATCATATGACAATTTCAAATGGTTAATGCTTTTTGTTCTGTCATTGTCACATATATGGGGATATTTACTTTTGTCTTTCAGTGTGTTTTGTTGTGCCTATTGGTATTACATGCGAAATGTGTGGAGCCCACCAAGGTTCTGGTGCCCTTTTAGAGTCCTGAAGCATATCCAATAGAGGGGTGCCTGCAAGAGTTTGATTATTCACCTTGTCCAAACATAAGCTAGAAGATTGTACCGTTACCTGGTATATCCTGTCCATGTTCTGGCCATTATGATGTTGAGAAGCCCCCTTACGACGATAGATGTTCTCAATGGTAACCTAATAGTTTCTATAAGTGAAAATGTTCCTGTCATAGTCGGGCACACTCAGTACAAAAGACCAAAACCATCACGTAGGGCTCATGTTGGGAGGGTCAGCAAAATCTTAAATTGTCCTGTCTTACCTCACCATCATTGTTCTGAGACAGGGGAACATGCCTCACTACTAACCCTCCATGTCGGAGGGGGTAGAGGAGGGTTGATGTGAGAAGAACAGGCGATATCGGCAATTTCACCACTTGGTAGGCTTCTATATGTTACTTCTGTATGAACTGGTCTTTTATCTTTTGGAGGTAGAAACTCCACCTTTTCCGCATCGGAGCAAACCTTCAGAAACATAAACTTTCCAAGTGCATCAAAATCTACATAAGAACAAATATGAGCAGTTTTTTCATGCCATACAATGGTTAAGCAACAGACTTGTAAAAGTTTCAGTATGTTTCAGTACTAGAATAATGGATTTGTGCCCCTTAAAATAATGTGAACAGAAGGAAACATTTACTTCTAAATACATCCTGTGATGTTTTGGTTCCCGTTGTTTATATTGAACTTAAATGTTCTATTTTGCCTTCATATCAGGCTCATATGGTGAAAATGTTAGGAGAAAGTCGCACACACCATCTGCTATCGTTATTGGTGGCGGGTTTGCAGGGCTTGCTGCAGCTGATGCTCTCAGAAATGCGTCCTTCCAGGTATTCTTTAGTGAGTATAGGTTATAGCAATATTTGTGGTGCAATGTTATGACGGGCCTCTTATGAGTGTTCCAAATGTTGTGATGCTTTTCAGGTTATTCTTCTGGAATCCCGTGACAGGATAGGTGGCAGAGTCCACACTGACTATTCTTTTGGTTTTCCTGTCGATTTGGGAGCATCTTGGTCAGTTTATTCTTTTCTTTAGAATATTTGAGCTGTATCTGACAAAAACAGTATCATGAAGGAATAAACGTTTTCTCTTCACCTTTTTCTATATATCAGGCTCCATGGTGTCTGTGAAGAAAATCCCTTGGCGCCCATCATTGGAAGGCTTGGACTTCCATTATATCGAACAAGTGGAGATGATTCTGTGCTGTTTGATCATGATTTGGAGAGGTAAAGCTCTCAGCTAGGATATTTGTAAATTGAGAAATGATGAAACAAAATGATGCCCAGCTAATAGTTCTATTGCCCTTCAGTTATGCACTCTATGACACCAAGGGCCGTCAAATTCCACAAGAGTTGGTGGAAAAGGTTGGGAAGGTGTTCGAGACTATACTGAAAGAGGTATTCCCTTCTATCAGTTAGCAGTGCTTGTTTATATTTTGGTAGTAATATTCTTGGTGTTTGATTTTCTTCATAACACATGTGCCCAGACTGACAAATTGAGAGAGGTAAAAGCTCGCAGCTAGGATATTTGTAAATTGAGAGATGATGAAACAAAATGATGTCCAGCTAACAGTTCTACTGCCCTTCAGTTATGCACTCTATGACACCAAGGGCCGTCAAATTCCACAAGAGTTGGTGGAAAAGGTTGGGAAGGTGTTCGAGACTATACTGAAAGAGGTATTCCCTTCTATCAGTTAGCAGTGCTTGTTTATATTTTGGTAGTAATATTCTTGGTGTTTGATTTTCTTCATAACACATGTGCCCAGACTGACAAATTGAGGAAAGAAACCAGTGAAGATATGTCTATTGCGAAAGCCATCACAATTGCTATGAAGAGAAATCCTCATTTGAGGTTTGTTTCATCTAATACCTGCCTTTGTGCTTTGTTTAACGTGAAACAAATTTGTCATCTTATCTGAGTTCATATTAACTACAGGCAAGAAGGGATTGCTCACGAGGTTCTTCAGTGGTACCTATGCCGCATGGAGGGATGGTTTGCCACTGATGCTGATTCAATCTCGCTCCAGGGTTGGGACCAGGTTGGTTTTTATTCCTTTCTAGCTGCAGTGGCTTATGTATTTGCTTTAGAGTGCAGGTAGCACTTTGTATTGATATTCGTTGTATCTGAACATACTATGTGCAATCTGGTGTAGGAGGTACTGCTGCCAGGTGGCCATGGTCTCATGGTTCGTGGATATCGTCCAGTTATAAATACTCTAGCAAAAGGCCTAGATATACGCCTTAACCATAGGTATGTGTGTTGATGCTTTTCTTTGCCATCTGTTAAACAACAGTTTAATTTAATTCACCATTATGCATTACTGATCTAAGTTCTTTCTCCAGGGTTGTTGAAATTGTTCGCCACAAGAACAGGGTAGAGGTTACTGTAAGCAATGGCAAAACATTTGTTGCGGATGCTGCAGTAGTCGCTGTTCCCTTGGGTGTTCTGAAAGCAAACACTATTAAATTTGAGCCAAGACTACCAGAGTGGAAGGAAGAAGCTATTAGAGAGCTTTCAGTTGGAGTTGAGAACAAAATTATTCTTCACTTCAGCAAGGTTTTCTGGCCAAATGTGGAGTTCCTTGGGGTTGTTTCCTCCACCACATATGGCTGCAGCTATTTCCTCAACCTTCACAAGGCAACGGGACATCCTGTTCTTGTTTACATGCCTGCTGGACGGCTTGCTCGTGACATTGAAAAGATGTCAGATGAGGCTGCTGCCCAGTTTGCCTTCTCCCAGCTGAGGAAGATCCTTCCCAATGCAGCTGAACCTGTCAGTATTTTGACATTGATATCAAATTATATCTATCAAAGAATGGTGAATGCTGTTTCTTCTTACACTCATGTTGCCTGAATCTTATTGCAGATAAATTACTTAGTATCACACTGGGGCTCCGATGAGAACACACTTGGTTCCTACACTTTTGACGGGGTGGGGAAACCTCGAGATCTTTATGAGAAGCTGCGCATCCCGGTGGACAACCTCTTCTTCGCCGGGGAGGCCACGAGTGTCAAATACACTGGCACAGTGCATGGTGCCTTCTCTACTGGCGTCATGGCAGCTGAGGAGTGCCGAGATCGGGTTTTGGAGCGGTTCAGGGAGTTGGACATGCTGGAGTTGTGCCACCCAGCAATGGGCGAGGAGAGCCCCGTCTCTGTCCCGTTGCTCATCTCTAGGCTCTAATAAGATCATCATTGGTCCTATAATTTAGTCAGGGTTTGGGAAACCCTACAAGTACGCTGACCATTCCACTGATTGCTCGAGGAAGGCAGCACAGGGGAAACAACCCTTGCTTCTCCCAGGCATGAGGCTTGCGTTTAGCAGTACTTGTGGTGTGTGTGTGTGTGTGCCCTGCTGCCTATACCTATCATTATACATTGTCTTGGAGTGGGTTATGTATATTGGTAAGGAAAAAATGGTTGTGTTGATGAACCCGAAATACGAGCTAAGAGTCCGTCTTTTGCAGAAAAAAGACGGTGTATGTGTGATGAACACTGTAATTCAAACGCGTACTAGTTTGAAGTATGAGTGACTGGTACGTTATTGCCCCATATTTGTTCGAAAGTTTATGGTATTTCAGCTGGACATAGTATTTCAAGCTGCAGTAAGAATGCTCTGCAATTTCTGAACATTCAGTATTGGAACTCAGCTCTAGCATGTGTTTATGACTTGAACTGTTGGTTTTCAGATGAACTTGCTAGTAGGAAAGCATTGGATCGACCAATTTTTGCCTGCAGAAAGTGATCACCGGCTTGCAGTAGACGGAGAGAGCGACGTTTTGCTTCTGATTGATTGCTTGTTAACCTAAACTTTCAGCTACTGAATGCCTGAATACAGTGCTGAAAAAGGCAAGTGCGGCTAATACCACTGCACGAACTGTAACAGCTAATATAATGCATATCTCTGAGTAGTGGAATACGCAGCCTATCAAAATTCAAATGCCAGGTAGGTAGGACTACCAGTCCGGGAGCATAGCATGTTTCTGAGGGCGAAGTGCTTTCAGCAACAGCAACTGATATTGACTTGTTGGTTGCAGTTGGCAAATGACAACCTCTGCTTTTTTCCCCTGTGCACCGAACACCGAAAACCGGACGTTCTCAGCTGATTTTTATCGCACTGTGCACTTACTGCTGCTTCATGACATCATTCTCGCTGACCATTCCACTGATTGCTCGAGGAAGGCAGCACAGGGGAAACAACCCTTGCTTCTCCCAGGCATGAGGCTTGCGTTTAGCAGTACTTGTGGTGTGTGTGTGCCCTTCTGCCTATACCTATCATTATACATTGAATCTGGGAGTGGGTTATGTCAAAGATGGTTGTGTTGATGAACCTGAAATACGAGCTAAGAGTGTCTTTTGCAGAAAAAAGACTGTGTATGTGTGATGAACACTGTAATTCAAACGCGTACTAGTTTGAAGTATGAGTGACTGGTACGTTATTGCCCCATATTTGTTCGAAAGTTTATGGTATTTCAGCTGGACATAGTATTTCAAGCTGCAGTAAGAATGCTCTGCAATTTCTGAACATTCAGTATTGGAACTCAGCTTTGTGTGTACGTGACAGAGCTAGCATGTGTTTTTGACTTGAACTGTGAACTTCTAGTAGGAAAGCATTGGATCGACCAATTTTTGCCTGCAGGGAGGGAGCACCGGCTTGAAATAGACGGAGAGAACGACGTTTTGCTTCTAATTGATTGCTGGTTAACCTAAACTTTCAGCTACCTAATGCCTGAATAGCTTTATATAGTGCTGAAAAAGGCAAGGTGCGCCTAATACCATTGCACGAACTGCTAACATAATGCATAAACTCTGAGTGAATATGCAGCCTATCAAAATTCAAAGGCAAGGTAGGGATCTGCGCTCGACTACCAGTCCGGGAGCATAGCCTGTTTCTGAGGGCGAAGCGCTTTCAGCAACAGCAACTGATATTGACCTGTTCACTGCAGTTGACAAATGACAGCCTCTGCATTTCCTCCCCTGTGTACCAAAAACCGGACGTTCTCAACTGATGTTATCATACTGTGCACTTACTGCTGCTTCATAACATCATTCTGTGGTTCCCGGAACAAGATCTATACTGCTGTTCAACGTAAGAGCATGGGATTCCACTGGCATCCTGACCGCCGCCAATTGGCAGCCAACCAAAGATGCCATCACCTGCTCAATCCACGCACTGTTCTTCAGAACGTACGACAGTTACTGTTTCGGAATCTGGACTTTAGCCTCCGATTTTTCATGGTATTTCAGAGTGGACATCATGTTCTGGATATCCAAGAGATTTCAGAAATCTGACGGAAAGTGATGTACACAATTGGCTTGTCGATCTGAGACAAGCATCACCCTGCTGCCATTTTCATTTCGGCATCCCGACACTGATTCCAGTTGCTGGTTAGAGCAAATCAGTGTCCAAATCCCGAAGGACAGTTTGTAATAGGGACAGCAAAACTCCTTGCAATTGATCGCCAAAAGGAGTCTAAAGCAACCTTGCTCGGCCTAACGCGAGTGCCCTCCCCGTGGGGATACCTCGCCAGACCAGTCTAACAGAATTCAGAATGGACAGAATTGACGATTATCTCTACCCTGTAGTCCAATTTTGTTGTAGAATAACCTGATGACTGTTCGGTGCATTTGCGCGGAATATTTGTACATTGACAAATGAAAGAAGAATTTCGATCGATCAGTTTGAGGTGCTGCATGAAAGACAGTGATTTGAGCATTTCAGACGCAACGATCGATCTCTAAACTGAAACCATGGTCGGCGAATCTTCAGTCCAATTGCTCAACAAATCTTTGATGAACAGATGTGAGAGATGAACGAAATTAATGTAGCATGCATGGATGAGCATGATATTGTTCAGCTGTTCCACGCTCTGAAAAGAGTCGTATCTCCTGACCGACTAAGCTGTTCGCTGGGCACTGTCTTTGTCAGTCTGTGTCTACCACTCTAACCTCACTGTCAACTCATCTGTTCCTCCATTATCCCGGTTCGTTACCGCCGTGTGCAGGCAATTGAAAATAAGCTCCGGGACACACACTATATAAACCTCCCAAAGCAAACGTCCGTATATACGCGGTCGAGCTATCACAATGCTTCCATGTCCATGGAGCTGGTGAGCTAGATTCAGCCTGATCAGTGAGAGCTGAAGACTTTTCGGGTTACCTGAACATCGAATGCTCGCGCTGATCATGGCCAAGGCTCAGCTCATTGCGCGATTCGCCGTGGACGTGGCGCCGTCGCAGCTGTCATCGGTCATCAGGGGCCGCCGCGCGCTGCCGAGGGTTCTGGAGACGATAGCAGAGGAAGAGAAGGAGATTCTTGTACGCGCCGCCCAGTCCAATTTCGGTGTAGAATAACCGGATGACCGTTCGGTGCATTTGCGCGGAATATTTGTGTGTCGACCTATGAAAGAAGAATTTCGATTGATCAGTTTGAGGTGTTGCATGAAAGACAGTGATTCGAGCATTTCAGACGCAGCGATCTCTAACTGAAACCATGGTTGGTGGATCTTCAAGCCATCGGCCCAACAAATCTTTGATCAACAGATGTGATGAAGGAACGGAATGTAGCATGGAGGCATGGAGCATGATACATTCAGCTTAGCCACGCCCTGAAACTGAAAGAGTAGCATCAACTGACCGACTACGCTGTTCACTGGGGCACTGTCTTTTCTCAGTCGGCGTCCAACACTCAAACGTCCCTGTCAACTCATCTGTTCCTCCATTAATCCGCGGTTACCACCGTGTGCAAGTTGTTCCTCCAATTGCAAATAAGCTCCGGGACACACACGATATAAACCTCCCTAAAGCAAACGCCCATTCGCGAGCTACCACAATGCTTCCATTTCCATGGAGCTGATGAGCTAGCTTCAGCCTGTTCAGTGAGAGCTGCAGCCACTTTGCGCGCGCGCTTACTCGCAAGTATAATACTCACGCTGATCATGGCCAAGGCTCAGCTCATTGCCCGTTTTGCCGTGGACATCACGCCGTCGCAGCTGTCGTCGGTGAACAGGCGCCGCCGCGCGATGCCCTGGATTCTGGAGACCATTGCTGAGGAAGAGGAGGCGGCGGCCGTGGAGCGGTCGTCGTCCTACGCGCTGCGCTCCAAGGCTCCAGTGGTCCAAAGTCCGAACTGCTCCAAGGCTCCAGGCGGTCAGTCGGCGACGGCTGCGGCTCCCTGGCGTGTGGCGAGCAGAAGCCGGCCGTCCTCGCCTAGCCGGGGTGCCCCCAAGATGGCCGTCCCGGACGTACTTTGGTAGCAAGTTGATGTCGGCGTCGAACTAGCTGTCGTGTGCCGCAATGCTCTCAAATTGTGTGTGTGGTTCGGGTTATGTTTACTCGAGTCGAGTTAACATTCTGTTCAAGCCGTATTCATGACAATAAGAAACGCTTAGCAGCTTATAATGATGATCTTACTTATGAATGGAGCTTGTATGATAGTCCCGCCCTGGCTCAATCAGGCAGCCAACAATAACACTTTTCAGTTTTCACCGTGCGGCGTTTAGTTCGCCTTGGCCCTGTTAGAGCAGGTACAATAACGGTCGAATCGACCAACACGTAAGCAAAAGAAACTCAGACAGAGAAGAGAGAAAGGTTAGGCTCTCCGCACTGGGGAAAAGGCTGCTGCACCGGGCCTCTGCTGCCGCTACGCTATCGAAGTGGAAGGCTCCGCTTCCGCTATTCGTAGCGAAGCAGCGGAGTCCCGCTACGGCGCGTGGGGCCCGCGGTGGCGGGGCGCGAACTGGGTCGGGGCGTCGCGTATACAGCGGGCGGGGCAGCCATGGCGGGGCAGAGGACGTCGAGCTCGAGGCGCCATGGCGGACGGAGTGGCGCCGCCGAAGACGCGCGGGCCCAGGTGGCGGAGGAGGACGGATCTGTAGGTG
>LAPY01001648.1:76245-91780 GCA_000970635.1 Eragrostis tef
CGCCGCGCAACCCTAGAATTCGCCAATCGCGAGATGAGGAGTGGGAGGAGGAGGCGGAGCAAACGGGAAGCGAGAGGGCGAGGGTTCGATCGCGAGACGAGATGGAGGAGAGGCAGGGATAGACTTTGGGGAGAATAATCTAATGGGTCGCTTCGTCTCGATGCGGCATGGGGAGCTGGACTGGCTGGGGGGGGTTTCGTCCCTGGGGCCAGCGACGCGTGGGGCCATGCGGCAGCGAGAGCGATTTGGGGGTTGATTGGTTTCCTGGATCGCTTCGGGCCAGGCTCGCCGCATGCAGTGTGCGCGTGATTGGATGCCTGGACGCTCCTCCGCGCCCGGCCGAACGGATGCAAACAACCCCTCAGCTCATGCGACCGAATCGGCCGGTTCTTGATCATTCAGCTCACCTTCTCCTTCATTCACGTAACTCACCGCTCCCCTTTCTCCTCTCTTCGCTTGCCTCTCCAGGGCACTTCAGGCCGTCGCCGTCGAGCGGGCTCAACGGCGCTAGGGCTTCGTGGCCGAGACGAGCGTCGCGAGGGCTGCGGCGATGTCCCTCTCCCCGACGGAGGCGCAGCGGCCGGTGTCCTGCCCTCGTCAATCCGTGCTGCCGCATCAATTGACGATGCCGTTACCAATCCTATGGATGTGAACAGCTCGACGAGGAAGATGCATTCGCATCTTTTTGTTTATGTTGTGAAGTCTGAATCTTCACAAGTCAATTTTTTTTTGTCATTTATCCCTTCGATTGTGATGATGCAGGGAGGCAAAACTCGATCTAATTTTGCTCTGCTAGTTCTAATTTATCCTTTCGATTGTGATTTCAATCTTAAAATGGAGAAGGCAAGGCTTGATCAGACTTTGGTCTATTGAAATTGAATGTTGAATCTTCAGTTTTTTTCACCGTAGAAGGAGCATACGGGATGGTAATCTGACCATATAAATGTGCAAGGTGAGCCTATCATTCTTGTGCAGCCATCCCATCAAAATCTCAGATGAGCCAGGCTATCCTGTAAAATGCAACCAAACATGACAAACTGCATCATTGGAGCCTGGCTTTGCTTAGCCTGACTCTCCTACCTCATGCAGGCCCAATTGAGCCAAGCAACCAATCAGGCCCTTGAATTTCTCGGTGGCGCTGGAAAATTGCGCGGAGAGGTTCGCTACAGACACTCTCTGATGTATCTAGGGATGGCAGTGGGTCAGGTTCAGGTCGGGTAGAGCAAAAACCCACCCAACAAAAAAAAGTGTTCGGGTGAAAAATAACACCCACACCCACACCCATGGGTGAAATTTGTCACCCACACCCACACCCATCAAGTTTCGGGTGGGTCTCGGGTGTCCATCGGGTTTGCAATTACTTAGACTACCAACTATATTTGAGAAATAAAAATTCACTTTAACAATTTTTTTGCCTCGGTTCATATTCAATTAGTATATGTTCGCTTGTGTGCGTAATCAGTCTAAAAAAAGTGAGCAATGCTTTTTTAGACATAGTCTATCTACAAATTGACGACAAACATTAAGTTGTCTAGAGAAAAATGTAAACTTGGGCCGACTTCGGATGCCCATCGGGTCACCCATGGATGAGAAATGAAACCCACACCACGCTCATTTTTCGCGGGTCGGGTGTGAGTGAGACTCATGAGTAAAAATTCACACCCACGTCCACAGCCATCGGGTCGAAACTTATCGGATGCCCACAACCATGAGTGAAATTGCCATCACTAGGTGTACCCTGGTCGTTTAAAATCGAATCAGTGACTACCTTCCTTTATGGGACCACATGGCAGTGTAATGCGACAGACGTGTATACGGTATCAGTTTCTTTTGAGATTCATGACGTGGCAGGGGGCCCGGCAAGATAGTTCCGGCGGGCGTTCATCAGTTACGCCTGTAGATGCATGGCTTTTCCACTGGCAGTGGGCCAGGAACAAACATTGGACCTTTCTGTCAGCGATAGGTTACGGGGACGCCAGCCACTGGAGATTCGATCGGCGGAGGGGATTCTTTCCTGGTACAGTCACTCGCTTGCCGGCCTGTTGTAAGAGCGTCCCCAACAGCCTTCTAAACGACAGCATATAGTATATGTTTATTTATTGGCAAAAGAGAGGAGAGAGAGCGGTGGTAGCGCTTCCTCAAACGCTAGCGCTTAGTCAGTTTTGTGAGACTGACATTTCTCTGTCACACTTGAAAACGCGTGCGACAGAGAGATGTCAGTCTCACAAAACTGTCTAAGACTATCTGCAGCGGTGCCGCTATCCCTAACCTTCAGGTCATTTTAGCGTAAAACCCACTTGCAACGGGGGACGCTAAAGCTACCGCTACGGTAGCGGTCGCTCCCGTGAACGCCAATCCTGGCAGGATAGCGAGCTCCCGCTATACACAGTGCGAGCCCATCTCGGACGCCGACGGACAAACTGCTTCGCGCCTCCTCTCCTGCCGCACCCGCACGAGCCGCCGCCGGGAAAGATCGACGCCGGGAGAGTGACAAATCGAATCAAGCCACCAAGAACAAATCGAATCGAGCCACCAAAAACAAATCAAGCAAAAATCGAATAGAAATCTTGCACAATCCGCCGCAGCCACCAAGAACAGAGAAAGGGGAGTGGAACAAATCGAGCACAAATTCGCCGGCGCCGACGCGCGCGTGGACGCGGTGAAGATCCTGGCCACCGTGGCGCTGGAGCTGGTTGTCTTACCTCACCGAGGAAGGCGGTGACTCGGGTGAGAAGCGGGAGATCCACCGCCTCCCCTCAAGGTGGAGCTGGACCAGCTCATCATCTCGCCGGCTTCCCCAGCGCCGCCGTCAAGGACAGCCTCGAGGAGGAGAGTGCCATGCTGCTCAGCCTCGGCTCCTCCACACCCTCGTCCCCATCCCCTGCTCCACCCGCGGCCGTTCCGCCTCAGTTCTTCCTCGAGCCTTACGGCGACAGCTTGGGCGGCGCACTGTGAAGCCGTCGTCGTCGCCGGTGCGCGTGGTGTTGAGACGCACGGTGAAGCCTCCGTCACGGTCGCGTGAGCGCATCCCCCTCACTTCCTGGGATGTCGCCATGCTCTCCGCCGAGTACATCCAGAAGGACCTTCTCTTCGTCAGCCCTGGTTGATTTGGAGACAACATTTTTATATCCAAAATCAACCACCGTTATTTCAGTTCGCGATCCAGGAAATTTCCCAACGAAAGTGGTCGGGCATATTCTGTTGTTAGCCGCCGGTAGACCGATGTCAGCTGTGACGACAAGAAAGACTTTACCAACTCACCTAATCCTTACAGACACAGATGAATTTGCCCGACCTAGCTATCCGCGAAAGATCACTACAAATTTCTAGTATGTAACAGGAAAAAGAAACGACCAAGTCCGTTTGAACTTTACAAAATTAATATTCCACATGTACTGATCCAGAAAAAAATAAAGTGATTGAGATAGTCATAAATTCTTTTTGACATGAGAACTAAGAAATGTCTTTGTTTTGCAGCAGGATTCAACTCTTGACATTATTTGTCATTGGTTTCGTAGTACCGAGTTGCATTAGTTTACTAAAAGAAGAAAAGAAAATGTAAGCAGAGCCGAGCTGGGCTTGCAGGCACTAGTAGTAATAGTTAAGAAGAAAACACGTGCCTGCCTATTGACCAAGTCAAAGTCATTATAACCTTTTGGGTTTTTCTTCTGCAAACAAGAACAAAACTTACTGTAGCTAGAGTGGGTCAAAGTCATTCCCACTTCGTCTGACATTCCACCAACCAAATCCCCTACAACTAAAAAAAAAAAAAAACAAATCCCCTACTAGTATAAAATTGCTGCTCGGTCCCTGCAATTCCAAGCAAAGCGCGCTGTGATCCATCCAAATCAAATCAACCTAGCAGCCGGAAGGATGACGTCGGCGTCGGCGGTGCGCGTGGTGTCGAGGCGCACGGTGAACGTGAGCGCATCCCCCTCACCTCCTGGGACGTCGCCATGCTCTCCGCCGAGTACATCCAGAAGGGCCTTCTCTTCGAGGCGGCGCCCTTCTCCTCCGGCGAGGAGGGGAAGAAGAAGCCCCTCGTGGACCACCTCGCCGACGCGCTCGCCGAGGCGCTGGCCACCTACTACCCCGTCGCCGGGCGATTCGCCACGGAGCAGCACGAGGGGAGGGAGGAGAAGGGGCGGCGAGCGCGACAAAGGTGGCCGGTGGCGGCGCACGAGGGGGGGGGAGGGCAGCGCGCGACGTCCCTCGCGTGGTCCAGTCCTTCTTCCCTCTGGACGGCGCGGTGAACTACGACGCCCACGAGCTCCCCCTGTTCGCCGTGCAGGTGACGGAGCTCCGCGACGGCGTGTTCGTCGGGTTCGGGTAGGAGAGAGTTCGAGAGACGGTAGTTGAAGAAAGAATAAAAGCGAATAAAATATAGATTAGTTGGTATAGAGGTTAACCGGTGCGGTAAAGATTGATATAGAAATGAGAATCTTGTTGACTAGGACAGAATATTTTTTTAAAAGGTTGAAAATAGAGATTCACCACTGCAGATAGTCTAGAGAAAATGCTACCACCCTTCTCTCTCCTCTCTTTTGCCAATAAACAAATATATATGCCGTTGGGGACGCTCTAAGCCATTTCCGGACACTGCCACGCTGGGCCATAAAGTCGTCGGGTCCCAGCGGCAGTCAGTTGTACATGCTCGTGTATGGGGAAGGTAAACACGAGGGACCAGCGGTCAGTGCCTCAGTGCAACAGCGATGCCACTTTGTGTTACTGCGGGGCGATGGAGGTTTGACCAATGCTAATTTTGCTACATGCACAGTTCATCGATGTGGTAGTGTCCGAACTCACAAGGTTCATCATCGGATCGGAGGACAGCGCAAATGTCATCATAGATTCAAATACAATACCCGGTCCCGTGAAATTTTGAAAACCTACTGTTGGTTCAAATATGCACGCCATTCTCGTTTTGCGATATTTATTCATTGTTTTGGAAATGTTGCATCTGCTTTTAAGCTTTGTGGCTGTTTGTGGTATTTGTATCCTCTTTTGTATATTTTCTCCATATATATGAGATATCAGATACCTTATTTCCTTCTTTGACTGGTGGTCAGCCTAGTTATTCGTTGGTTGTCTATCTCCCTAGTGGACTTCACATGATGGCATCAAAGATTTGTTGTATCTTGTGGAAGCTGACAACCTACATCATGTTTCGTTACTTGTAGCTTCTTCTTCTGTCATGTATAGCCAAGTGTATGCACTTCGTGAGAAAATTATTTCTCAGCCTTTTAGGAAGTTATAAATGACAAGTAGATCATGCGCATGATATGATATCTTTCAACCCTTGTCATGGCATACGAGAACCTCTATACTGCCATTTATTTTGTGCAAATCTTTTTTCTTAAGGGCGCCCTAGTTATCCATTGTCCTCTATCGCATTGAGAACCCTTAATATTACATTTCGCAATCATGTAAAATCCCCACGCGGCATCTCAAGAGGCACTCATGCTACCAGTAGCTGCAATATGGACATTTTAATAAAAAAAAATGGCTTCTACATGGAACCACTCAAGAACATTAAGCATTATTTTTTCACCGATGTAGCACTTTAGACTACCGTTGGAATGCAAGATTCACATGAAAAAGCACAAGACTTGGAAAACCGCATTACAAAGGGGGTCTCAATGTGAATATGTGATTTCTAAACATGGTCCTATTTACGAAGCAAACAATGATCACTTGGATCAACTACATGATAAAAGGGTTAACATAAATGGCAACTTTCCAAAGCACACAGAAGAAATATGACTCTTTTGACATTTTTTTTAAAAAGAAAAGAGTCTATTTTACTCCCTCGAACAATTCACTTTGTCTGTTTCACCTCCTAAATAAAACGATGGCTCACTTTACACCCTCAAACAATTTTATTCGGTGCATGTACACCCTACTGAAGTTTATTTCTTTTGTTTCTCATTCTACGAGTAGACTTTGAAGCTCAAATTTCGCATGATGTTAGTTGCCACTATAATCTATGTGTAAAATATATATTTTTCTGATATCATATTTATGCATATAATGGTAATTTCTATTAAACTATGTAAATAATATCAAAATAATATGTCTTAATTTTTTAATATAGGTTTTTGTGCGAGTTAGGCAAAATTTGAGCTTCAAATTCCACTTATAGGCTGAGATCTAAAAAAGACAAACTTCAAAAAAGTGCACATTGCACCAAATAGAATTGTTTGAGGGGTAAAATGAGCCATTATTTTGTTTAGGGGGTAAAATAGACAAAGTAGCCTGTTCAAGGTAGTAAAATGGACTTTTTCCAAAAAAAAACTGCTATATATAATATTGTCAACTAATATCGTGGCCCTTTCCAATACCTCTTCCGCATTACAAGGTGTATTGTAGTACTTAAGTGTTAGGAAATGGCTCGTAAGTTGTTTTCAACATATAAATGTCCAAATATCGGTCGTTTATTAAAATTCGCTCAAAGGTTCCAGGAAATCGTCCTTCAATGTTTTGAACAGGCCCGTTTGGCTAGTTGTAGAGGTTTTGAAAGGGCTGCAACGTAAAATTCGAACAACAGAAGATACACAGGGGCGCGTTTGAAAATTCCAGTCAGCCCGAGTCGAGGAGTTCGATTCTACAAGCGGCGCGGCCTGGCGCAGCCGTGGCGGGCTGGGCGGCACGAAGCGGAGAGCGAGCCCGCGCATGTGGCGCGGCTGCAGCACCCTGGGCCCCTGGCGCTGGTCGGAGTCACGATCCGGAGCAGCTCCCAGTCGCGTTGTACGACGGGTTCAGGACGCCGGACGGTTGCCGGAGCGGGAGGGTGAAGGAGCAGGCAGTGGATGGGAGGTGGCGGCGTGCTCCCCTCGCCTAATTGTTGTCCCCGGCGAACTCGCAATCAACGGATTCCCAACGCCCCCGAAATTACCCGGACGATCGAGTCAGCCGCGCCAAAATTGCGCGGAAATCTTCATGGCCCCCCGTCAAAACGAAGGTAACCCTTTGCCTTCCATTGAGCCGCTTCGTCAGTTCGTGCGCGCTGCGTTAATGGTACTTTTGCGGCCAGATTATGCCATCGTGGGTGGGTTTAGGTTCGCGATTTCGTCGAAATTTCTGCTAGCATCTCCGTATAATCAAAGACTGTCAGCCAAATGATCAGAATGCCGCAACAATTTGGCTGGAAAATTGCGCAAGCGTCTCCGTGGTTGTTGAACTGGATACAAGAGATAGGATTTACATGACTAATTCTAGTTTCTCCCCTTATATTTTCAGTGCATTTAAACATCCCTGCTAGTGATGCATCCATATCTGATGAAAATAGCCTTCGTTTGCTCAAACAATCATGTGCAAAATAGGGGGCGAATGTCATGCGCAAAAGCTTAATTATCAATAAGCTGGCTAAATCATGCAAGTTATTTGTCTTCCTTGATCAGTCATACTTTGCTGGTGGCCATGTGCGGGTAAATGATCACGCTAGTGTGAATATCAACACTTATATTTCAAGTGCGATCACGCTTTGTCAATGGAGACGTGTTCATTTTGCAATTTTGATGTCTGAACTTTTGATGTGCCTCCTTACTACTTTCTATTGTTTGGGTGTAAGCGACCTGCACTGTATTGTTTATCTATGTTGTGTATGCTAGTGTGCTGTGCCAACTAAAGAGGAGGTAGACAAGTTATGCCCATCGTTTAGTAGCTATGGTCTTGTTCTATTCCATCATTTTTTTTTTTGGCGAGTATCTATTGCATCAACTTGGTAGTGTTTAAATGTAAATTCCAGATGCAGACTTTACTGTTTCATTTTATTGTTCATCGAAGTAATACTATCAGGGAACGCCAATCCTTTTTGTTGATGGGAGAAGGGAGGTTCCAGTATCTGAAAAGTTCATTGCAATGTTCAGCAAAGTCACCCAGCCTCAATCTTGTTTATTGACGGCAAGAAGCCAGTTTCTGAAAAGTTAGAATCCCCGTCAGCTATAGTTGGAGGTTTATGCCTTGTTTCTTTGCTGTCAGAATTCAACAAGAGGTCTCTGTAAGCCTCTTCACTATTCACTAACCAATGCTCTGTCTCCCAATCTACTTCTGGGTGTTAAGAATAAAAACCGCACAGAAATGATGTCCTGGTATTGTTTGTATGGTGTCTGACTAAAATTCTATGGTTGTTGATTCGATTTGATATAAAATGTTCAAACTTTGTTCTTCTCATTTTGATGAGACATATTTTAAGTTTCCATATCTTGATCACCTCGATTTTGGACGTGCAACAGAGATAACTTACCATCTACTCATTTTGAAATTTTCTGATGTACATTTGAGAAACTTTTAACTGCATTTGAAGCTAGAATTGAATTTGGGTTTCTGAATTTTATTATCCTGTACAATAGGAGTTTTCTCCTTTTTGCATAGTCCTTACCTTTGTTTCACGCGTACCATTATAATAAGGCTCCAAGAGCTCTGCCAGTCTTACTGTGAAGCTTTCATAATCTTAAAGGTAAATTGTATTCTCAACATAATACTTATGTGCATGGTCAGGAAGTCACCCACCATCCAAGAAATCCTAAAAAAACAGAGTGGATGCACATAATATAACTGACAATTTGCAGTTGCACATAGTAAGTATTATGAACAGCTTTGTAAAATATCCCATACCGATCTGTTTCGGCTGCCTTTGCAGTATTGGACGAAGCACGAAATAGAAATGTCAACTGTGCACCAACTGACCGCTGGCTACTCTGTTTTGACCCATGGAGGTACAATTTTTTTGTCACTGAAAATGAGCCCATTTTCAGGCCTTTTAAAGGCTTACAACGTACTTCCCCTCATCATTTTATCTTGCTAGTCTTTTCATTTCATTTCCCCTCTCACCGTACTTTTCACAGTTTTATATAATTTTGATAAAGGGCACGTTTCTTCAATCCTTTACCATACACTGTTTGCCTTGCCTGCGAAGGATAAACGCTTTGTAGAGCAACCAGAAACTTGCTATGCCCAGGAACCTGTCTCTCACGGTTCCCCTCATAATGCCACCAAAGACTGAACAGGGCAGAATAATTGCAGCAGAGAAACATCAAACAAGGATTGATGACTCTCCCTTTATAGTTTTCTAGTTGAACAGGTTTTATCTTCTGTAATACAGTGCCGTTGATCGCCTTAGGTTCTGGGGTCATAACTCGACCCAAGAGGCATGTCATGATCTGCAGACAGGATCATCTCATATTAGCTGTCAACGATAATAGAACGAAAGGGGAAAGACAATTCAGTTCCATAGTCTTCAAACAATCGAGCCATCTCTACTTTCTACTGATTTAAGCATTGGAACGATTTACATGACAAACAACAACGATTTTGCATCTGAATATCAAATCAGGCATTCCGTTTTTCATACTAAAATCAAGGAATGCTGATTTATGGAGGGCGAGTTAAGATTTTCTCACCGCTACATTCAACATACAAGTCGTTAAACCTATGTACTAAGGCTCACAGAAGCAGCCACAGCATAGGATATTTGATCCTGGTACACGTCCTGTCTGGCGAATCTTATTGGCTTTCTGAACTGCTATTGCCGCTTGCTGGTTCATCCTTGCATTAGCTGAGGCTCGTTTTTCTTCAGACATGCGGCGTGTTATCTCTAGCTTTTCAGCCATCTTTGCCATTGCCTCACGTCGCATTCTCTCTGCATCTTCCTGCCATAGAGTGATTTAAGAGTTACTGGTATGTTACTAGTTATACAAGGAATGCAAAGAAATACAGGTTCACCCACACATTACTAGTCATGTACACATTCAAAATTTCGGTAAGAACTTTGCTTTGATGCAAAGAAAGGCAGGTGCATTAAGGATGAAAATCAAAATTAGAAATGCACCTCTATTCTTCTCATTTTGGATTCAATTTTTGCTCTTTGACGACTCTCCCAAGCTTCAATCTTCACCTCTTCCTTTTTGAATCTGAGGAATATAATCTCTATTAACAGATGTGATGTACAATACTGCTATTAAAAAGATTTATTTTTTCCTTTTTAATTCAATAGCAGATGAAACCAGCAAGAACGATCAAATAGTCAGATTGAATAATACCTTGCTGTATGTTTAGAATTTTCTGCCTCCTCGTATGCTGCTGCACGGGATGCATATTCCTTCCTTATCCGCTCTAAATCAGCTATGGTCGGTGCAGATACTAACTCTAACTCTTCTTTGCTAGCCCATGTAGCAATATTCATCTTTCCTAGTTGTATACCAAGAGCAGCAATTTCCTGTCTTGTCTTTAGCCTCGTTTCAGCCTCTGACAATTCATTTGTGCCACCTTTTCTGTTTGAATAAGGACCATTATCTGTGTTCTCTTCTCCCGGTGATGCTGTTGACCTCCCTCCTACAGGGGTTGATGGTATGGAGCAATTGGGGCTTCGAGTTGGTGTCATTGACCCAAGTGGAGTTCCAGTCCTTGAAGGCTCCTGACTAGGTATTGGAGTCATTTCGGTGCCAACATCTCTCAAGGACACTGGCTGAACTGCAGGTATAGCTGCATTTGACAATTTACACCAGTTCAAGTATGTTTACAAGACATAGCCATGATATTAAATTTGTTTAGCTGTTTCATATTTAACTTTCATGAGAAATTAGTTGAAGAAGTTACCTTTGGGATCATTGCAGGGCTTCACCACAAATTCAGCAATTGATGATCCAGGACGAGTTGTCTTGTGATGCTCTGAGGTGGTAGTAGCATTATTAACTGGAAACACATCTGCATGCCTAACCAGCTTGGGCTGATGAGAAGAAAAAGATAACCTCTCTAAAATGCTTCGAGAAGCAGAATAAGCTGGATTCACTCTTTTCATGTTCTGCACCACGCGACCAGAAGATTTGGGTACAATGGCACCCCTAGATGCAGCAGAATTCATCTGGTGTGTATTCTGGTTCTGCACTGTGTCCTTGGAGATATTAACATTCTGTCGGTTTACAATCCATTTCTCTGCATCATTCCACTTAGAGGAAGTCTGTCTAGAGAAATATCCTGTCGCTGGATTCTGTGTAACCGACCTCTCACTGCCATGGAACTCAAAGCTACTGGTACTAGCATTGTCATGCCCACTATCACAGTCGTTACCATCTTCGTCCACAGTTCTCACTGGATATATTATGCTGGAGTTGCCTGATGCTTGTTGGGGAACAAAACTCTTGGATGTGTTCTGAACCTTACTGCTATCCAATGCTGACTCCACTGCTTCAGTTTTATCGATTGCTGAAGGGCGTTTGGATCCATCAGAGGTATCTGAAACTATGTTCGCAGATCAAGAAGGATGTGTCATTGACTTTGCCAGGAAAACAGGTAAGATATCAAATCAATGGCCAATTTGCCCGTACCTTCTTCAAGAACATCACAGACTAGTAGCCTGTTCTGCGCTTGTGATGTCTCAGTGTTTTTCGCAGGTGACGTTCGTGACGATGAGTTGCTGGTGATGACCCTCACTCGATTATGAGCTCCCATAAGCTTCATCCTTAGCTTTGTTGGAGAAAGGGCACCCGCCTGCAGGAATCTCAAAGCTGTAAGTCTCACTCTCCATTAGAGCTCTAATCTGTAAGATACTGGGCAAATGTGTAAGACAATGTATCTACCCCAAAAGGCATTTTAGCACTTATTAGAACTAGTATTAGTCATTCCCAGGATTTAGTTGAAGAGGCACAGCTCTTTCTCAGGCAAAAAACAATGCAAAAGAAAATGCTGCAAAAAAAAAAGTGAAATCATCACTTCACCATGCAAAATACTAGGATGCACTAGTTCAACGTTCAATTCTTCAGAGTTTTCTGACTCGGGCCAAGGAAGAACTTTAGTTTTCGCTTCGCTTCCCACCCACAACGCGGATTGGCTTGTTACTCTCTAATCCAAAGACATAATTCCTCTTAAATCATTTCAAGGTCTTCCACTTTTTATGTTATCGGGTTGTACCTTACAGCCTTAAAACTTAACGAGACTAGCTTGACCTTTAACAGAAGATTTGTACAGAGTACATACCCAAAATAGCTACAACGAAAAATGGTTTTCTAAAGAAATGGAGAAAAGAAGCATTACTGACTGCACGGCAAGAAATCACATCTATAACAATATAAAACTGAAGTATCCGAAGACTGCAGATGGAAATGCGGGAATGCAAATGAAGGGATAAAAACACTTCACTTGACGAACTGCGTAGCAAATTAAAGGGATAAAAACACTTCAAATGAGCCACCGCACGGCTTGTGTAGGGAGCTTACCTGGGCTTTCTGATGAATCCTTTCATACTCCATTCTTCCTTGCTGGGATGGTGAGTGAGAGTGGGCAGCGGGGGAGAGAGAGAGAGAGAGAGCACGAAAGCTATGGGACTGAGATCTAACAACGCGTTGTCATGTGTCGTGGTTTTTAGCTCTTCAGAGTACCAGGAAGAGTCCATAAGTCAGTTTCTGTGGCCATGAGAAATTTCTTTCCATACACTCCAGAAATTTTAACCTTTAACTTCATATAAATACAAGTGTCTTGTCACATGAGCGAACGCAAAGCTGGCTACCAGTACTGACCTAGAAACTCATGCATGTGCCGCTAGGTGTCGCACACTCGCACTTGTACCAATAAACGTTAGAGGACCTTTTGTTCTATACTAGTTGTGCAAAGAAAGTGCTCATCCTCTTTTTAGACTTCTCAGACTCGCCTTTTATCAGTAAATTGCACAACCTTTTTCCTACTCGTATAAAGTTATCCTTCTGCGCTTTCTTATATTATACCATCAGTGATTAAGAAAAAAAATAGCCTTTCTCGAGATGTGCGCACACTTAACACTCCATCCTCCAAAGCTCCAAACCAATGTTATTCCTTCTGGTTGTGCATAAACTAGTGTGGTCAAACAGAGGTCCCTAGGCTGGACTGGAACCCTACCACTGCAGGCAAGCAGCGCCCCCACTCACTCTCATCACTCATCTCAGCTCAAATGCAGCACGGAGCCACGGAGGAATGGCGAGTGGGACTGCTGCTGCACCGCCACATCTGTGTCAGCGTGGCGCCGCGGCAGAAAATTTTATTGCTCAAGTCTTGGCCCTTTCACCGGCCCATCTCTTGTCATCATACGCTCGCTTGCGTCGCCCTATCCTCACAAGACTTAGGGTGTTCATGTCCAGTAATCTAAACTTTAGAGAGGTCACATCAAAAAAATCTTGTCATTTAGGAGTATTAAATAAAGTCTAATTACATAACTTTAGAACCTCTAGTCTAATTCGCGAGAGGAATCTAATGAGAGTAATTAAACCGTAATTAGAAGATGATTAGTGTAGCGTCACTGTACCAAAACATAGATTAATTAGGCTCATTAGATTCATCTCGTAAATTTACGCACATCTGAAAAAGGTTTTGTAATTAGACTTTATTTAGTACTTCTAAATGACAAGATTTTTTTTTAATTTTAGAGGGTCTAAAATTTAGGATAAACGAACACCCCCTTGGTTGGATGCTGTCAGTGGGCATGAGTGAATTGAATAGTACTTTTTTCTTCTAACCCGCTTCGTAATTTGCAAAATTTGACTAAAGTTTCTTCTCACGGGCGCCTTGCGTATGGTAGGTTACTGGCAACTGCTGCCACTGACCTCACTGGGATTTTGTGACTCGCCAAGGTTCGTGTGTTTAGATTCACCATGTCCTGCTTAGCAAATTTTGTACATGTGAGCAATCTTTTTTACCTCATGAGTGATCGAGTCATGCACTCGCACGAAGCCTAGTCTAGCTCATTGAATTGGTGTTTGATTGATTTGGTGTACTGTGGCCTTATCACTATTTGTTGGCTTCAAAATTAGTGCCGCACTGGTAGCCTTAAAAACTGTGGTCCAATTTGGTGTCCAAGGTGTTTGGCCGGCATCAGCCAAGGTTTGATGAGCAGCTAATGAGTTGCATATAGGAGTATACAGTTCATCCATTCCTACGTATGTACGGAAAGTCGTGAATTCAATGCTCAGACTATACTTCACGTATTCGTAGACCTCATAATATGCACTCTAGTTTTGTACTAGTAGCGATGATGCCATGGTCAAACAACTACCATTAGCTGAACAATTTATTCCTAATTGACGATTTTGTCTGATCTTACAAGGCTCTGGCCCCATTTTCGCTTGTGGCAAAAGATAGGACTCTTGAAAAGGCAAAATATGGAACTGATAATATGACTATATGAGGATGGGGAGTACCAAAGAGTCCGCGAAAACATCAGTCTTAGAATTAGCAAGTATTTTTTATGGGTCAGCACATGTCCTGTTTGTTTTGGTCGTCTAGAATGAAGGGTCTCTTAATGTAACCCCGATATGGTTACTTTAGTTATGTGTGTCAAATCACCAGCTCATAATTAATATTCAAACTGACAATCTATCCTAGCCTCGGAATGGACCACAAATGATTGTTTGATGCACAAATCCATGTCACGAGAGAAAAATTGTATCGTGCACACGGTGATCAAGACGAAAGAGGGCGGCACATTTTGTCAGCAAATAGTGCCTAGACGAGTAAGCACACTGTATGGGCCTCCTAGATTAGAGACCGTTAGAACAATCAGACAAAGGTGGCTCTTGGTTTGAGGAATTCCTATCTTCCTCACTGACCAGTAGTTATCAGATTGTAATTGCTTAGACAGAATCATTTCCAGGACAAACAGAGATTGATCAAAGCACATTTCTGATCCTGCCACTGAAAATGTGGGACAAAGCATGCACCAATCATGGAGTTTCTTTCGAAAGTATATGCTGAGAACAAGAGACACACCTGATAACTCATGAGGTGCCATTAAGCTTGCTCTTGCATTCACCTAAGTGTAAGCAGCGGTGTACAAGGCGACAGAAGCATAACAGCCTTGATCCTTATCAGAGAAAGGGGCTCCATGTGTCTCTGGCGTGTTGCGAATCCTGTGAACTTGACATGTGAAGGGTAGCTGCTACTCAAGCTGTTTTTGTTAGAGCATGCCCAAAGATGGAGTCAGCAGCTGCTTCTAAACAAGAGCCACGTCATTTAGAGACAACAATAAGAGTTAGCATTTGAAACGGTGACTCTAGATGGCTGGCTTTTGCTGTTTCCAATACTTACGTAGTTTAGGTAGTGTTTAGTCGCTTGAACCAATTCGATCCTGTATGGAATGGTTCAACTGAATGAGATGATCCTGTATGAGATGATACAACTAGTTGTTTGGTTGGTTATATGGGACGATGCATGAAAATGTTTGGTTTATTATTATATGAGATGGTACATGAATGTGTTTAGCCGTTTAAAATATATTTTTAAATCACCATATAACTTAATATATTTTAATAATTATATTTTTTGGTATTCATAATTATTAATAAAATATTCTAATATATATTAATATTTACTAATAAACATTAATCATAATTTAAAATATCATTAAACACCACTAAATACCTAAAATAATTATTATTTCTAGTTAATAATATCTAATTATAACTAATTTTAGTTTACTAATCATTAAGAATAATTTATAGTCACTAATCATCACTAATCACAAATGATTAGCAGAGTTAACAAAACTTGAACGGTGTGGTGCGGTGTTTTTCCT
>LAPY01001649.1:39498-50320 GCA_000970635.1 Eragrostis tef
GCGCCCCCCCCCCCCCCCCCCCCCCCCCCCTCCCCCCGGCTGGATCCGCCCGTGCTTGGCGTAGCAGCCAAAGATGTCCTTACCTACGACGTGCCATACAATGTTGGCGTACAGCTGATGAACTACTCGATCGTGAGAACTGAGGAGGCACCCCTCCATGCCTGAATGATGGAGCGTATAGCGCATGGTCATATTTCTGTAGCCATATTGAAAGAGCAAAGCGGTCGAAGCTTTGATTCTTTTTTTTTCTGGGGAGGTCGAAGCTTTGATGTGACTGAATTGCTTTTTTTTTGAGGAAATTATGTGACGGAATTGCTGTCCACTACTAGCTAGTTGTCCCATAATAGTAACAAAATTGGCCCGAGTAGTCCACTACTAGCTAGTTGTTGGGCCCGGCCCGCACAACGGCTTAAGTAGGAAAAATCGTCCTCTCATTGAATCCAACCGTTTAGAGAAGAGGGGATAATTCAAAAATCCTCTTTCATTTTAAGGAGAACTTTAGGTACCCACATGACATCTACAAGTTTCTTTAATCCGTCCTTAGTACACTTTAGAAAAAATATGTTGCAACATAGGCTCTCAGATGGTTAACAATCACAATATTAATTAGAGAAAAAAAAGCCGAAACTTCATGTGTTTCAAAAATTGCGCGACTACCTATTATTGTGAAATATTAGTCCAATATACCCTGACACGTTTTAAAAATGACTATCATTGACATTATGGAAAAAATTGCTTGAATTACCTATATGTATAAGTTTATAAAAGAAGCCACCATCTGTTCTCAAAGGCTAGAAAATACCACCATAACTGGAAAAAAATAGAAATCACCGAGCACTCTCATTATTAAAGAAATAGCCCAAAGATCCAAGGAAAAATTACCCACTACCCCAATTTTGGAAAAAACAATATTCTGAAATATCATCCGGATAATCTATAATTTCCCATCATTGACATTATAGAAAATAATTTTGATATATTGATATATAAGTTAAATTATGGAACACTACTAGAAAACCAATCAACTAAAAATAATAATGGTAGAAAATATGTTAATGTAATTATAAACTAGAATACATTCAATATAATATAACAGGATTATTGATACTAGCTGCAAAAATATGTGGCCACTATGATACAATAGGAGCAGTTATTACAAGCAAGATAAGCTAAAAGAAGTTCACACACTATGTATACCATATTATTACAGGGTACTTTTCTATTACTAAAGTGCCAGTTATGAGTGGCAAAAATATCTTTTTAAGGTAGACCGGTGAAAATATTTACCAGCGCAAAGTAACTTCACTTGATTTTTGGCGTTTTCCATTCCTTTTGTAACGGGGCAAGCAAGAAACATATCGACTGAGTTCCACCAAATACAAGCTGCACAGAAGATTAAAAAAATGTGATTTATTAAACCAATTTTCCCTGCATGCGCTGGCACAAAGGTTGGTGCTTAATCTTTCGATCAACCCCTCATAACCATCATCAAAGATGTGCTGAACATATAATGGTGAATTTTTTTAAAAACTAAATACATATTCGACTTTATAAATAAATTTAGCATTATGGCAACCAAAGAACATATGCCATATAAACACATTGAGGTTACAAACTACTCACTTTGCAATTAAATTGAAACTTGACGTAATCAGTTGCGTCATCGATGACAGACCATTCAATTATTAGCTAGTTAATTAAGAAATAACTGAAGACGATGCTCAGATGACGCAATCAGTTGCGCCATCGCTGATGCTGTCATACCCTTTCAAGCACCAAGCGAAAACAATCGCATTCTCCGTAGTGAACATTAGACAGTGTTCTATCCGAACCAATCGTAAACGATGCGCCACTTTTCATCGGAAAGTGCGAGCGGGATGATTTTGATTTTTTTTTTTTTTTTGCTTTTTAATTTCAAGAGTCCAGGCCGGTATCACCACTTGACATTTTCTAATCTATTTCTTGTAAAGAATAACAAAGACATCTCAGACATAGTAAAGTTTCTGTAGGAATACAAAAATCATCTGAGCGATTAGCGCACACAAAAGGTGAACTTACCTCGTTAGTTGTTACTGCATAAGATAAAGCTATAGCAGCCGGCGGCTAATCATGCGTTTAGGTGACCATCCTTCTATTAATCTATATATTGCCCCAGTTACCAGGCCAAATACAGTTCTAAGGACAACAGCCAGCAGCACTTGAGGAGTGAAGAGACGCACTGCATTTGTTAGCTCGCATGGAAGCCGCGATAGCGAAGCCGATCCTCCGCGTGGCCGCCATCAGCGGCTCCATCCGCAAGGCCTCCTGGCACGGCGGCCTCATCCGCGCCGGTAAATATCACTCCTCTGTTTCCGCTTCCCAATCACTGCTGCTGCTAGCTCACGGCCGCTTGCTCAAATGGTGAAAATGACTAACATTAATAACCAGCCGCGGAAGTGTGCAACGACTCCATTCCGGGGCTGCGCATCGACCACCTCGACATTGCCGACCTGCCGATGCTCAACACCGATCTCATCACCACAAATGGCGGCGCCAGCTGCTTCCCGCCGGTGGTTGAGGCGTTCCGTGCCAAGGTCCTCCAGGCCGACTGCTTCCTCTTCGCCTCGCCCGAGTACAACTACTCCATCACAGGTGCGTTACGTGTTTTGCTTTCCCATTTGTAATTGTATCCCCTCCATGCTTTTTCAGGCTTTGTGGTACAACCTTACAATTATCATTTTATTTCTGATAAGGAACTTACAATGACCCATTGTAGGTCCACTGAAGAATGCACTTGACTGGGCTTCTATAGGAGTTAACTGCTGGGCAGACAAACCTGGTGCCATCGTCTGTGCAGGGGGTAACTTTGGCGGAGGCAGGTCCAGCTACCATCTACGTCAGATTGGGGTGTTCTTAGACATTCATTTCATCAACAAGCCGGAGCTGTTCGTCTTCTCATTCGAGGACCCGCCCAAGTTCTTCGACAGTGATGGCAACCTGATTGATGAAGAAACCAGAGCGCGGCTAAAGAAAGTGCTCCTGTCGCTCCAAGCCTTCACGCTTAGGCTCCAGAAGAAGGATTGAATAAACTCGAGATCGCAGTGCTAATACATAATGTTGGGTTATGTGGGCCTTCATGTATGTCCTAGGCCCAGCCCACATAGTATGTATATATGTATATGGACAATGCTAGCAACAGAGTGTCTAGAGTATTCCTATCAAACCGACTTTGCAACAATAATCTGAGTTTTGTTCAGTGTTTAGTAATATCTGTGTTATACACAATGCCTGCAACCTCTAGTCTGGAGACTTGGAAAGTGCATACTGCACTCCAATTTGCATGTTATTGGTAGATGATGCGGTCATATATATATCGCCCTTCAAATGAATAAGAACTGAGAAGAAACACCACTCTGTTTTTGTCACTACTTAAAAGCTTCCCTAGTGTTCAAGATAATTGCTCCCACAAATGAACGTGAGTGTCATCCATCTTCCTCCATCTAATTGTTTTTTTTTTTTTTTGAGACTCCTCCAGCCAATTGTTGAGATGTACTTTATATTACTATACGATTCCTACTAGCAGCATATATAGGCGGGCCTATTGGAGGTGAAATTGGGCTCCGGCCCTCCCATCAAGCTGGAGCGGCAGCCTTTGCCACGCTCGACAAGAAGTAGCAAGGCCACTGGCTGCGTATCCTTAACTAGCCCAAGAACGAAATACAATAATGCCCGTGTCGCTGTAGCGAGCCCACAGTGATCTTTAGCCCGAACTCGTTCATGTGTGTTTTGATTGACTGCGGCAAATAGACCCGGTTTTGTACTTACTGAATTATATTTATCAACCAATGCACCTAAAAGGATAAACAGATGAGAAAATGTAATTGTTCGGAAAAAAGATGAGAAAATGTAGGTAATCCACTTATACTCCAACAAATGCTTTCTGCTCTTTAGCACTAGCTTTTGGCTTTTCTAGCACTGCACAGTTCTTCAAAGTGAAAGCACACTTTAGTCGCTTTTTGCCACTGTTTCAAGTATGGTGCATACCTCCCTTCAGTTCGGCTCCGTCCCCGTCGTCGTCGGCTGGTCTGTCGACGCGGCCAGAGTAGACTAATCCTCAAAACCGACCTCGACTTCATCGACCAGCCGAGCACCGTGGCCGGGAAGTACACCTCGTGTCCTCGTACAACAACTCCAGCAAGCTGTGGTCGACGTACGGCGACTACTGGCGCTGGCGCCAGGCGCGCCAGCTGTGGCAGACCGAGCTCCTGAGCGCCAAGCAGCTCGAGCGCGCGCGCGGCGAGGAGGTGCACGCGATGCTGCCCAACCTGCACCACCACGCGGCGTCGTCGCGTCGTCCACCGCGCGTGGTGGCGCTGAGCAAGCACCTGATGATGGCGAGCCTGAACGTGATCGCGCACATGGTGCTCGGCAAGGGGTCGCGTACGTGCTCGTCAACGTCTGGCCATCGGCCGTGGCCCTGCCGTGTGGTACGCACCGGAGGAGTTCCGGCCGGAGCGATTCCTTGGCAGCGGCCTGGACGTTCGGGTCCGGCCGTCGAAAGTGCCCTGGCATCAGCCTCGGGCTGAAGATGCGCAGCTCAGCCTTGCGAACCTGCTGCATGGCTTGTTCGGTCTGTCCGTGGTTCGCGTGTTCCCGCTCCGAGGTCGTCGCCGATCACGATTCACAAGCTCCCGGCTCACCTCTGAAATAAACAAGGCTGTGCTTCGTCCTTAAATACAGGGCATTTGGTCAAAATCAATCATTGCTAGTTTTGACCAACAAAGCTAACTATGTCATCAGGCGCAAGTTCTTAACAGGTGAAAGCAGAGCAACTGACCTCTGCTATAATCTGTAGCAAATTTCGGCAGAAACATCGTTTCCTGCTCCTGATGTGACCCTTGTCGGTGACTCATGACGAAAAAACTTGGCCTGCTGCGACGGGACAGCCCCTGCGGCAATTGCCGAAGGTAGAAGACCTTTTCATACACGTCAAAAAAATTTCCGAACCCCCTCCTCACACTTACAGAGAGCCGTTCATCATATAAGATCGGTTTGTTCATCATATAAGATCGGTTTAGACTTTTTTTACACTTATGTTTGGAGTGGAGAGGAGCTAGGAAATTTTTGCGGGCGCTACAGTACCCTCAGGTGTCGCAGCTCGAGCCTGGATCGATAGGAGCAACACTCCCGAAGCCAACAGCTCTGACCTAGGAATGGCAACGGGTACATTACCCGCGGGTTTTGCTTATTCATACTCTTACCCGGCAGAGGAGAGTCATACACATCCCTATACCCACATCCTCTTTCGGATAGAAAGTTGCTCCCATACCCGTACCCGCTCGAGTAATGGGTACCCACGAGTACCCCATATCCGCTAAATTAGAACAAGTAAATAAGACAAGTCCTCAAATTAGAACAAGTACTCACTTTCAGCTAATATCTTAACAAGTAAATATAACTACATCAGATATTATAAGTATATATAAATAAAGTCTCATATCATTCTAGACCAAATAGGCCATTGAAAGTGCATGACAATAAGACAACTCCTCAAATTAAGCAAAATTGATCAAGTAAAGACAAAAGCATGAACAAATGACCATATATTCGGGTTTACGGGTGCAACGAATACGGGTTATGGCTGTCCATACCTATACCCGCCATACCTGATGGGTGCAACATTTTACCTATTTTTATACCCATGGGTTCAACTATGTCCCATATATATCCCCAAATAGGGTATTTACCCATCAAGTAATGTGTAGCTACTGCCATGCCTAAGCAGACCGGAGCTAGTCTAAAATTAATTCAGAATACGTCTATTCAACGTTTATAAAGTACCCATTAGTGTTGTATATTTGGATTGTTGATGCTACAAGAGTCACCCTGCCAAAGTTTATTGAAGAATTTCCTTATATATACACTGGGTAGAACCCTCATCTAATCCTTGACATGAGATCTTAGAGTAAGAAAATGATTAGACTGATTCATATTTCGTTCAAGGCTACTAAGGGAACGATCTCTCGCTAGTGTTGCTGAAAAGTTACACTCCTTCCTAGCCCAAGGTGCAATGTAGTGTTCAGAATTTTGGAGCGGAAAAATAATCAGCGCTGGCCAGTAAGACTAAAAGTCGGTGAAAATCAGGAAATTTCAGTACAAAACTCTAATTTTTTATATCAAAAATTGAACAATTATGAACAGTAGCATTGAATACCGCTGATGACATGTAAAATTCGGTGATTTTCGCCAAGTTTCGGCTGAAATCGTTTCCTCTGGTGCCAAGGGGGCGCAAGCAAAATGTGCGATGAATTAATCCAACGGAACCCGAAATGCATATATTTCTCAATGGAGGAAGAGAGTAGGTAATAAAGTTTGCATGCGCGGAAAATACCAACAACACCTACTAACCTCCAGATGGCACCATAGCATGCGAAATGTCAATTAACACCCACAGTCCTCCATGACTAATATCAAACTTTGAATGATATATCTTGAATAAAGATTCAATTATCAGTATCAGCAATGCAAGAAACAGAACACCAACCAAAGTAACTAGAGATACATGCCACGTAAGCCAACAACTGGAGCATATATCTTGAATTCTTGACTACAGCGATGTTTAAACAGTGGCAGAATCTTGTTTATTATTTTATACTGCTTCATCATGCCCCAGTATTTGAGTTGCATCCAGAAAAGATTATTTAGGAGCCAGGAGTAAACTTGATAGAAACACTGTTCACGCAGTGGCGCTCATCTGTAGGCGTCTTGAAGCCTTCACCCTTGAAAACATGGCCCAAATGCCCACCACAAGCTGCACATGTGATCTCCACCCTCCTACCATCAGGATCAGGCTAAAATGACAGATTACAAGTCATCAGTACTTATCAACAAAAACGCAAGGACATGTGAAACGTGGAGCAGCTGGTTATTGAGTCATACTGTTCTGTTAATTGCTCCTGGAAGACCCTCAAAGAATGCCGGCCAACCACAACCGGAATCAAATTTGGTGGTGGATTTGTACAGAGGAGTTCCACAGCCAGCACAGTTATAAACACCGTCACCATAGAATTTGTTGTACTCTCCGGTTCCAGGTAACCTGGACATGAATGTGAGCTTAGCTTAAGAACAAACGTATCAAGCGACAAGCAAGATATTTGTGTTCCAAGACAAGCGAACGGAAAAGACGATATTTAGGTTGCCATATACTTGGTGCAGCTGCACATTAAGTTTATTCTTTTAACACCTTTCTACTTAAGAAATCATGACTACGGGAATCTGAATAGCTTGATAAAGTATTCAAAATCGAATTATACTAGGGTATTGATTTGCACCGGTAATCCCCACACACACTTTACTACTCCACTCTTGGGACAGAGATCACAGCGCGCAAAGCAGCATGGGTTTGCAAATCACAACACACACTTTACTACTCCACATTGAATGCCTAATGTAGGTAATACCTATTCAAACCATGATATGATTTCACCCAAATTTGTTCCAACATCTGACTAGCACATGGGTTTGCAAATCATAACAGACTATAATGCAATCCTGTCAAGGAAGAATTTGAAAATACTTCTACTTCCATATTTGCTATATAACTGGAGTTCGAGAGTTATGCATCTTGATTTCGGAATCTCACATGATTGACATGTCATTGGACTACTGAAGAGTGAGAACTATCTCCGACATGAATAAGGCATTGCTTGGGTGGTGCACATATGTAGATTATGAACTAATTTACATTTGGATTGGCAGGAACCCAGTCAACCCAAACTGAGGCCCAGATAACTCGAGTAATTGACGCAACCACATAAAAAGTAAAGTCAAAGAATACAACATACTTTTCTACTTATAAATGTATATATATGCACTATTTCAGCTGTCAGTTTTCAGTGAAATTTAATGATGTATACTGTATCCTAATTCCAGAATCCAAATGTATTCTATATCTGACTAGTAATAAGGGATATTTTCAAGTTCCTTGGGTACTCTAAATCTCACCAGTAATCAGGGAATGAATCCAATAGATATGATTATAGCGAAAATCTTGTAGGTCAAATTTGATTGCAAATGTACCAGCTAACATCAACCATGTACAGAACCGCTCACTAGCAAATCATTGTTTCAAATTGAGGGGAGAAGTTCATGAGCCACATAATTCGCAGCATGGCAGCATGCTATTGTGGATTGTTTCAATTTGGACAGAACATGAATGCTTATCTATCTCTAGACCACAGAGAGTCAACCGTGTGGGCACATGTACAGAAATAAAAATCACAGTTCTGATAAAAATTTCCAGCATGTATTGATATATTAAATCAAGTTGCTACTATTGAATGGCAAGGTTCTAAGCCTGCAACATTGACCATGACACAAGTAGTATGAGATAAACAAGTTGACAGTTCGTTTTAGCTGTAGATTCCTAAATAATGTAAGATCATTACAAGTCAACATTTGGAGAAGTCGAACAAAAAAGGCAACTTGCTATTGGTTTATATCCAACAACCATTAGCATGACCAGGATGAAGTAGACGAACAAGAGCAACAGGGAGCCCAAATCACACGTCGGTGAGTCAGGACAGGTTAAGAATTCAGAAATTTCACATAATCTCCTGATGAGCAGGCATCAACACATACGTATGCTCTCTAGCTAGCATCAGGACTGGACACGAAGAATCAAACAGCCATCTAAATCAGTCTACGGGTTCAGGAAGAGGAAAGGGGGACCCCAAAAAAAATGAAAGCAGCACGCTCCGGCGCGGATCAATTCACAGCATGACAGACGTACTTACGCGCGCGCATGGTCCATGGGTGAAAAACAAGATGTGCCCTTTAGGCGGAGAAACAGGGGAAGAAACTGGGGGTAGGGGGAGTAAGGGGAAGATACTGACTCGGTTCCCTTCATGCGGAGGATGCGGAACTGCTCGGGGGAAAGGACGGCACGCCATTCCTCCTCGCTCCTCTGCTTGCTGTCGGCGCCCGATGCCATGGCCGCCGCGGCAACGGGAGCGATCCGAGGAAGAAACAAGAAGGACCGCCCGGAGAAACGGGAGGGGAGAGGAAGATGGAAAGGGGATACGACTGCGCTGAAGGAGTCGACGGTCGAGGTCCCACCGCACCAAACGGCCTTTTATGGGTCATTTTGTTTCTCGCTGTCAAAATTGGTTTACGAGCGACCCACACCCATGGCTATTTTTTTTTATCTCACACATTGCTATTGTTGCAGAACATATTCGAGCGCAATATTATGATTTGGATGGTTTTAGGAGGTACCCTTTGAAAATATTTGGATAATGAAATTGCCTTTGGGTCTTTTAGTGCAATACTCGCACGAAGCAACAGTGCTGCTAATCATCGTTAGATAGTGCATACTAAAGTTGTTTTTTAGGCGAAAGGAGTCTTAGCCTGGCGGTTAAGGTATCCGAGTAGCCTCTCAGAGATCCTGGGTTCGACTCTCTGTGGGAGCGAATTTTCTAGGATTTAACGGCTTTGTGCTTTCAGCGGTAGGCGACGTGGCCGTTGACAGCGAGGCGCCAGAGGTGACTTCGTCAATCTCAAGGATTTGCAGGCTCAGTCTTCGAAGATGCTCATAGGGGTAGGGTTTACGTATGTACATTCATAAGAGTGAATGTGCGTGCGTTGTGAGTGTCTAAGTTGTATTGTATATTAAAAAAAAGTTGTTTTTTTTAGCCTTTTTAGCAATTGTATCCTATAAATTTTTATTTTTTGTGGAAAATTGTATCCAAAAAATTGGTCATTGGATCGGAGCTAAGTTATTCTCGCATAGTATTGCTGCAAATATACTTTGTTGCACAAGGTTCATTGAACCGGGATCTCCAGATGAATCTCGCTCGAGAACTTGCTCGGTGGGAGTGTACTCCCTCCGTTCCAGTTTACTTGGCATTTTAGGAGTGTTTTCTGATGTCCAGATTCATAGAATGTTCAGTGAACTTGGACAGATATGTTGTCCAGATTCAGAGAATGTTCAATGAATCTGGTACAGAGCCAGAACGCCAAGTATTCTGGGACAGAGGGAGTACTATTTTACTCTTCGTGTACTCTTCTTTTCATGCTTGAACTCCTAACTAAATAAACGCCTTAATTTGAACACAAAGGTTGATAACTTAAAAATGTAAACCCTTAATTCAAAATAATATAATTTCGTACATATTGTTGAAAGAAGTCTATTTTACTACTTTCTCTGTTCTAGAATACTTGGTGTTCTGGCTCTTTATCAGATTCATTGAACATTCTCTGAATCTGGACAACATGTCTGTCCAGGTTCACTGAACTCTGAACTAATTTTTGGTCTATTTTACTCTCACAACTATTTAGATTGGTTCAATTCAAGAATTTTTTTTATCTTTAGGTACACATCATGTTTGAGCGTAAATTTTTATAAGATTATAGGTAAAAACATACCTTATGTGTTAGAAAAATGTTTAAAGTACTTTTTAAAAATTGTTGTATGTGAAACGTGTGCAATATAAATTTGACATGAGATAGAATAATGTAAGAAACTATTTATAAAAAGAATCTAAAACAACTTTTTTTAGCATAAATGATGTCATCTGACATCTTACAAAATTTGAGCTTCAAATATAACCCATACAAAAAGATATAGAAAAAACTTACGAGGAGGTGAATCGAAACAATCTACATAGTCCGAAGGAGTAAATCAAACTAAAAATTAATTTTAAGATTAAGTGAACTACATTATACTATTATACTTGAGGGTAGTAAATATACTTTAAAATATGTTGACTTTGATTAAATCCAAAGCCTTCATATTTATAGACATATTTTAATTCATATGACCATTAAATAAAGGAATTAAGCT